>QFEU01002158.1:524-14161 GCA_003316345.1 Tricholoma terreum
CACAGGTCCCCTGACGGACATGTCGAACATGTCCGTTCCACTCCACAATTGGTGGCTGTGGGATCGGGTCAGTTAACAAATCTTTGTAACCTTCTAAGCTTCGCGCTTATGCTTATATCCGGTGGTTTTCACCATCCACTCATTTGGCAGTGTTACCACTGCCTTACTTTCATTAATTTTCTAATTTCTTTTGTTGTAGCTTGGTGTATCACCAAGCTTAAGGGGGAGAGTGTAGGGGTGCTGCCCGATAGGGGCAGTATGTACTTGTTGATTACGGAAGTTGCCGGTATATAACCGGCAACGTCTATTTGTAGAGACGGTTTTTTACATGTACCTCATCCACGCGCTATAGAAGTCGGTCGCACTTGTACCGCGTGAGGTCTTAGTTCAACACCCTGCTTACCAGCACTACAGTTTGGGGCAAGTTGAGGGGATGGGGCAGGGCCTGAGGGGGTTCTGGTGGCTCTTGGGCTGCGGCGCATGGTTCTGAGTGGGGCCGAGCTGGGGGGGACGCAGTCGTTGTCAACGCATGCGTCAATGACGTGGCAGAGCGTGTGGGCATGTGATGCATTGTCGTGGGCTCAGGGGGCAGCACGGGGGCCTGGGGAACAAGCAGGGGGAAACTGGGAGGTGTAGGGGACCTCCTGGACTGTTGTTGAGGGTGGTATGGCTGGCAGCAGTCATCCGTCGAGTACACGACACATTCTGATGAACGCGTCCACGTGTGATCACATACCTCTGTTTGTTGGGCTGTGGATCATCGTTGTGGGCTGCTGCATGCCTGAGTAGCTATTTCCGAGGTGGTACTAGTTGTCTGAGTGCTGGCTGTGGTTCTAGACGCCATTTCCAGGGCCGTTGCAGTGGGCAGCATTGGCATAGATGACCATGACGTGGCAACGGCAGGGAGCTGGGGAACAAGCTGGGGGGCGAGTGTGGGGGGTGATATGGGCTGTTGTTGAGGGAGGTGGGGCTGGTGGGGTTTGTCTGTCAAGCAGATGATGCGTTTCGACGAACGCTGATAGGGTCACCTGCTAGCCTAAGCTCCGAATCGGTACACATCGGACACTCGACAGCATCTCTCCCGACCATTACGCGTCGCCCGAACAACGTCCGATCACGCTTTCGCGTCCCCGATCATGCCCCGACCAACCTCGGACGACCTCGACCTACATCGCGACTTATCGTATGACTTCGAGTGTATTCGCGTATGTTCCTAGCCCTTCGGACTGTCCTTCCAACGGTTATCCTTCCCTCTCGTGATACGCTATCACGCTCGCGGCTGCCGTTTCGGGCGCATTCACGCAGGGACGACGGCGTCTTCAGAGGTCACGATGCGCTCTGTTTGACGCTCCGAAATTATGACAATAAGACATTTCTGTTTTGTCTTAGTTCATTTTTCCTTATGTTTTATCCTTGGTTGCGGTTCTTTATTGTTCTGATCCATTTTGATATACATCTATGGTCTCATGACTTTATTCCCTTTTGGTATCCTTCGTTCTAAAACATATAAAAATCCTGTAGTATTCACCTAGTAGCAACAAGAACTCGTCTCAGCTCCTATTGTCTCTAAATCTAAGAGTCTGACTCGAAGATTAACCCTCGACTAGTCCGAAGTTCTGCGAAACAATCGCGAACCTCGTCGTGACAATTCGTAACTCGTTATCATATCGCATATCGTCGTATTCGTCCCTCTAACACCATCGTCGTCACCATCATCTATCGTCGAGTCAGTTATATCATTTCCGATCCCCGTTATATCGCGCGTTCAATGTTCGATCATCGCGTGCGCATATCGGGTGTCCACGACCTTCGTCGGACTATCGTAAACCCCATCGCACTCTTCGCGCGGCCATCGCGTACCATTGTTGGCGTCTGTGATAGACATTCAAACACCTTGCACCCTTCCTCCAGCTTGTGTAGCACTGAACGATCACATTTAGGTGTTTTGTTTGGTTTTCCTGGCCGAGTATCATCAACGCGTGGGCGCGTATGCGCATGACACCATGTACTGGGCTATAGACGGTGTGTGTGTGGCGTTCACAGCTGGAGGGTGGGTCTTCAGGGTGGATGGTGCTGTTTGTGTGCTAGATGGAGCCTTAGACACAGTTTCAGAGGTGGGTGCGGCAGGCAATGTTGGCCTTGGTGGTTGTGGCGTGGCTACGGCAGAGTGCGGCTCAGGGTGCGAGAGGAGGGGCTTGGGGGCCCGCTGGAGTGTTGTGGGTTGATCCGGCAGTGTGTGCCATCGTTTTCGAGGGGCTGGGGGCTGGTTTGAAGCTGGGGACAGAGTGGTGATGGGCATTGTCAAGAACGTTGATGGCGGCTGTGCAGGCATTGTCAGCGGTGACGTGACTGGTACTGGTGGTGACGGAGGGTTGGGAGTGGTGTTGTTGAGGGGTATCGTTTGCGTAACAGCGTCGGCGGTCATTGTCATCGTTTGGGTGGTTGAGTCCGTGCTTACACAAGTCATTGGGTCTGTCTGCAGGGCGGTACATTGACATTCGAGGGCTGGGTTGGTCTGCACAGCTGTCTCGGCGTTTGTGGTGGGAATGTCGGTCTGGGTGCCAGAATCGTTCTGTGTGGTTGTTTTGGCTTCCTTCGATCCAATGGCCTTCGCAACTTCCGTTACGAGCATTAGACTCCCTTTCTCGACTGATACACAGTGGCCGTAGCCATGTTTCCAGGTGTCCGTCTCCTTCGATCTGTCGTTTTCCTTGTTCTTTTCCATCTCTTCGGTATGTCGTTGCGCCGATACACATATCCCAGGCCCATGTCCTTCCACTAACCACTTCGCTCGTTCTTCATGTTCTCCCAGCTGTATTCCCTGCTCTATTCCCTTTTGCTGGCTGTTCTTCCATTTCCTCTCCATCTCTTCGACACCTTGTTTCTTTCCTGCCTTGTAGCCTTCATCCATACCTTCTCTCCATCCCTCTAGTCTTGCTTCGTCTAGTAGTTCTTGTACTTCATTGTAGGTAAACGGATATTGTTGTAGGTCGACATTGTTTGTCATTGGCGCGGAGGTGGCTGTGTCAATGCATGTTGCGTTGCTGGCGTTTGTGTTGATTACGGCTGTGTCTGCTGTAGTAGTCATTGTAGTAGAGGCTGCAGTGGGTTGTGGGTTCTTGTGTGAACTTGTGTATGGCACCGTTTCATCTGTGAGTGAGTCTGTAGTGGTAGTATTGCTAGGTGGCAACTTTGTTAGAGTGGCCGTTCTCGTGTTTAGAGCGGATGTGCTTGATGCCGTCGTTATGGTGTTTACAGCTGCTGTGTCCACATTCGTGTTTGACGTGTTCTCATGCCATTTCTTCTTTTGGCTTCGTTTGCCTTGTCCTGGACCTGGCATGCTGAGTTTAGGAACTGAGGAAAATACTAAGAGACTGGTGCTGGGTTCTGTGTTACTGGTATACTGGGGTTCTGCAAGACTGAGGTTCTGGTACTATAACTGAATGCTAAAACTGAGAGCTCGAGAGCAGTAGACTGAGGAGCAAAGCTAGTCGCGAGATTGTTGCGTTGTGACGTGCCACACGAGAATAAAAGCAAAAGAGAACAAAAAATGAAGCTAAGCTGTAGTGAGTGTGTCAAAGCTCACTCTCATCACCAAGATGGAGACGGCTGAGGTGTCTCCTCACAGGACACGCTATGGTACGGTCGTATAGTGATAGCCTGAGCATAGTGACTCTCTACATGTGTGACTAGCTACTGACTACATGGTCACGTGACTACCTGGAGTAGGTGCCCACACACCCTACTCCAACACCTGAATTGAGGAAGGAATTGACTCTTTCCAAAGTGTCGTCGCCATTGACAACGCAAACCATGAAGATGGTAAATCAGAGTCTGTCGATGCCTCGACAGCTCGATGAGACCAGCTCAGCAGCTAACGCTCAACACAGAGCGTTAGAATGTAGTAGGAAACCTCCTGCTACCAGGGCTGATCATACAACGGAATTGAGAACGAACTCAATTCTACAAACACCATCAGGGTCAGGAAAAGTATCCCCAACCTCATGGGTAGCGAATCAATGCTACAGGAATAGTGCCATCAAGGATGGCTATACAACGAATATCCCCGATCAAGGGATATCCATCAACGTGTTTGGATGACCATATGATCGTCAACCAGACCGTTCAGAGAGAAGGTCAACTCCGCCCCACCAAGGTGGCAGAGCAACAGAAGGTGATCATGGACCACTTCAGGGACCACCTGGAAATCCTCCAGGAGGCTCACCAGGAGGATCAGATAGTGATCCTTCCTATTGAGATACAGGATCTGGGGAGGAGGATGAGGAAGAAACAACATCCTCCGACGAAGAAGAGGACATCGAAGAGCTGTTTACAGCTCTAGTGGCACCTGAGTCTAGCAATGCTGTCCACCCAAACTCCCCCACCAGTAACGGCTCCAATAAGTGGAGCCGAGAGGACAGGTTCTCACCATGAATGTGGTGATCGCTCACCAACGAGCATATCAAACGCTCGTAGAACTGCTAGAGAGATGCGGTTCGTACCCGAGACAAGATCAGGGAATGGTGATTGACTATTCCTGGACCCGTACCAACAGGCCCATACAGTAGAATTAGACTCTTGCAGAGATAAGAGTCGACCCAAATGTAGTAAATATCTATGTTCTGTACATACCAAGCTTCACTGAATGATCGATGAAAAGGTGGCCATATTACACGACCACTCAACCAACATGAAAGGAGGGCCACAAGTGCCCCCCCACCATCGTACAATGGTGAAGGAGACACCAAGGTGTATGAAAGGTGGCTTAGCACCTTGTTGAGATGGCTCCACGTAAATAAGATTTGCGGAGCAGAATACGATGAGGAACGTATAGTATATGTTCCTATGTACTTGGAAGGAGATGCATTGTCATGGTTTAACGACAATATTGATGGTTTTCACCATCAACAGGAATACTGGACCTTTAAAGAGGTCATAATGGGATCATACAACCATTTTGTGTTCTGCGCAGCAACGCGCGATGCTTCAGACAAGTTCTGGAGCATGACATTCCGAGAAGGAGATGATATCATGTCCTTCTCCCATAAGATGGTGCGATGCGCCACATGAATGGTGAGAGTGCCAGATTGCTACACCTTCAAGTCTCAGTTGATGATGAATATGCCATTGGCAATGTTCAACTTCGTGATTAGCAAGGGATGTTTGGCTGAACATTCACTAACCGAGACTATTCTCAACTATCCCAAACAGGCAGATGAGAACGACAGACAGTCCAAACAATGGACTGATCGTAGACATGCAGGAACGAACGCATGTCTAGGGAGGACTACCAAGCCTCCGACGGTACCTACACCAAGGCCCCATCCTAGTATGTGACGAACAACGAGTGAACGTCATTACAAATCAGATGATCGAAACAGTCATTCAGCAAGACCATTGAATCATAATGCAGGTTCAAATTCACGACATCAACCTCGAGCTTCACACCACAGCAAGAGGAAGTGTACGCAAGAGTGTACACATGGTCATGCTAGAGAGCATGACCGCCCAGCGGATGATGGTAATCTGCCTGACATGTCAAATATGACATGTTACGGATGTGGTGAGAAGGGACACATCGCCAAAGACCCGAAGTGTAAGAACTTCGGGAAGAGTAAACCTGGTGTGAAAATGTTCCCGGCCTGAGAGATCCTAGATGAGGATGATGATGGAAGGGCTGACGACAGAGTCATTGACCAAGATAAGGAGCCAGGAGATCATGATGAGGATGATCAGACTCCATGGGACCAACACGACAGCGATATTGTGGGATCCCAATACAGCTCAGAAGGAGAAGAGGTTGAATTCAACAAATTTGATGATGGTCATTGGGACCATAAAGAAGGAGTAGAGCAGATGTATGCTCTGCGAATCAATTCGACAAGTTTAATTGATTCGACCAACAAGTTCACAGTGATCAGTGAACCGGACTTCGATGAGCCAATCATTGAGGAATATAATAACTATGATCCTCAGGACGAGGACCAAGACTTTCCGCTGTTGCAGGAAGTCAGCGATTCAGAATCCGAATCTGAACTGGTTCAGAAGGAAAGCTCGGAAGGAGAGTTCCCAATATTAGTGGAGTCTGATGATCCCGAGGAATCGGACAGTGATGATGAGGATATCATCGCTCTAGAGTTCAACGAACTCTTTTCAGCAATAAAAGCAGGAGAGGTAACGAGACTGCCTGCAACAAAGCATCCGGTTACGCTTCGTAAGTCGAGTCAAAAGTTGACCTGGCCAATAAGAGACCCAAAGGAGAACCAATGTTTCGTAACATTGGTCGAGATCCACAGACAACCAGCAGTAACACTGCTGGACTCTGGATGCACTATGGATGCAATATCGCCCGAGATCGCGAATGTCGCGAGAATAAAGGTGCAAGAGCTGACGGAGCAAGTACTGTTACAGCTTGGAATAGCAGGGAGCCAATCCAAGATCAACTATGGGGTGAATAGCCACATAGAGTATGGCCCCATAAAAACAGACCATTACTTTGATGTAATTAACATTGATAGATACGACGCCATATTGGGGACTATGTTTATGCATAAGCACAGCATAGTGCTTGATTTCGAACTTAATCAAGTTCGAAGGAAGAACAAACGACTGTTCGCTCTTGAGGAAGGTGGCGACAGTTACCTTATGGTACGACAAAAGGCAATGAACAAGCATCGGGAGACGCTTGTACCCAACATGGTGGGCGATTCGAAACCCACTACAAACAGTACAGTTGGACCGTCAAAGTTACCTCAAGTAAATGATGGTCACAAAGAGCGACCACCGGCTGCACCTAACAAGGATGCAGATGATTCGGTTGGCAATGTCATTAATAAATGACATGAGGATGGTCAATGGACCATCCATGAACCTAAGGAACCGACAGCTCCTTCCCAACACTGAAAACGGTCTTCTGCAGGTCAATCAAGAACAGTGGTAATGGAAGATGAAGATGAGGAAAAAATGCCTCATCTAACCACTGGGTTACCGCAAGCATATCCGGTAATCATGGATAGTCGGGGCACCCTGACTATCAAAGATATTGAGTGAATGGTTGATGAAACGCCAACCACTGATGCAAGCTCAAGGAGCACAGCCCAGGCTATGTTAGCCCTGGAAGAGGTGGACGAGATAGTCCACAAGTTCACTAGAACTTGATTTCCTCAACTGGCAGCATGCAAAGAGCACTTGCCACCAACGATATCACAAAGCCATTTGTGGACGGAGGAAAGCTCGAACAGGATGAATGACATCCTGTTTGCAGTAATGAATGATCATTCTGCAAAGATGAGCAATACAGGACCGCTCACTGAAGGAGATATCCCTCGATTACAAGAGGAATGGAAGAAGTCATGTCACAACATCATGCAGGGTGCGCTGGAACAGCTTCCGCCGCTGAGGAATGTGAATCATTGCATCCCCCTGATCGATGAGAACAAGCGGTATAGGTATCACCTACCGCAATGTGCAGATGCTATGAGACCACAGCTATCTGAAAATAGCACAATATACTCGTGCTAATTAGTGGATGCCATGCCACACAGAGCAGGCTGCCCCTATGCTGTGTATCCCAAAGAAGAATACCACATTGCGTACTGTCATTGATGCTCGAGAGCGCAATGATAACATGGAAAAGGATGTGACTCCTCTTCCTGATCAAGACCTAATTCGCCTTGATGTGGCTAGAGCAAAGATTTGCTCCAAGATAGACTTCTACGATGCATATGAACAGATATGCGTCCAACCAGACAATGTATACAAAACATTGTTCGCGATGGTGTACAGCACCTTCGTCAGTAATGTGATGCAACAAGGTGATTGCAATGCACCGTCGACGTTTCAACAGGCAATGAACCACATATTCTGAGACTTCATCGGAATATTCTTGCATGTGTACTTACATGACCTATTCATCTATAGTAAGATGGTTGATGAACATCAACATCATCTCAAACTCGTATTCGATAGAATACGACAACATCAGTTCTACTTGCATGAAGACAAGTGTGAACTGTTTGCAGACAGAATTGACTGTCTGGGGCATGTAATTGACGAAAAAGGATTACATGCAGATGCCGATAAGATGGCGAAGATTCACGATTGGCATACACCTCGCAACTATCACGAGGTGCAATGATTCTTAGGACTTGTACAGTATCTGGCACATTTCTTGCCAGATATATCAGCCTATACAGGACTGATATCAGTGATGGAGAAGAATGGACAACCATTCTTCTGGACACCATTACACAATAAGTGTTTTCAGATGATTAAAGCCATCTGTTGTAGGACTCCTATCCTACGCCTGATAGACCACATTCGGAATGAGCCTATATGGGTCATCTGCGACGCGTCGGTCTATGGAGTAGGCGCAATGTACAGACAAGGCCCTACTTGGAAAACCTGCAGACCTGCAGGTTTCATGTCCAAGAAGTTCATGGATGCACAACGGAATTACTGTGTGTTCGAGCAGGAAATGCTCGTGATACTCAAGGCCCTCCTGAAATGGGGGTAACAGACCACCAAGTGCTTGAATTCTTCAAGACGCAACTGAGGCTATCTAGCTGTCAGATGAGATGGATGGAATATCTATCTCGTTTCGACTTTGACATAAGATATGTCAAAGGAAACTCTAACAAGGTGGCAGATGCCTTGTCAAGATACTACGAGCATGACTCATGGGCAGACATGCCAGAATTGCATGACTACGTCAATGCCGATGTGCGCCTTGACCCGGAGCATGACGATCTCCCCTGGGACCATTTCTGGGAAGTCAAGGACAAGGTCATTGAGGACCAAGTGCATCGTACCAACAACGCCAAGTTGCAAGTGGAACTTGCAGCACTACGAGAGCGTATCGAGGATCGAGACATTATTGCAGCCAAAATGGCTGCTGTTCAGAACGAGGAAGAGAAGAGGGAAGCCCCTCCTTCCCTAGTAGGCGATGATCCCACTCTATTTGAATCACGTGCAAAGGGAGAAAACCTTTGCGAACGAATGACGACTAAAGACTTATTCGATAAGAACATGTGAGAAGGATATCAATCGGATGCAGTGTTTCAAAAGATACTTGTATGCCCGGAGAGTCATCCTAGCTTCACAGTGAAGGATGAATTCGTATGGACAACAAATAGAGGGGGAGAGAATGTATTATGCATTCCCTCCTCAACGTCGAAAGGATCAATGTTGTATGGTCGAATTATCGACCAAGCCCACACAATAGTAGGTCACTTTGGACCTCAGAAGACCACCGACTATGCTCGTCAGTGGTATTGGTGGCCACATCTACAAGTGGACATGGAGAAGTTCTGCGCAACATGTGAAGTTTGCGCACAATCAGAGGGTGAATATCAAGCACCCGCAGGCAAGCTACATCCCTTGCCTATACCTACTCGACCATGGGAATCGATAGGAATGGACTTTACAGGCCCATTCCCAGAGGTTGACAGGTATAACTACCTTTGGGTAGTTATCTGTTGCCTAACTTCCATGGTACACTTGGTGCCGGTGAACACCACGACCACAGCATCCCAGCTGTCGGTCATATATATGTGTGAGATCATGCACCTGCACGGTCTACCATCCTCGATCGTATCCGACCGAGATGCCAAGTTCACATTGAAGTGGTGGTGTGAACTACACAGATTGATGGGTACAAAGTTGATGATGTCTACTTTGTTCCACCCACAGACCGATGGGATTAGCGAGTGGGTAAACCGCTCGATTGCACAGATATTTCGTGCAGCCATCAGCCCAGACCAACGGGACTGGGTATATAAATGCCCAATGACAGAGTTTGCAATAAACTCAAGCATCAATCAGGCCACAGGGATGGCACCATTCGAGCTCAACTGCGGGTACATGCCTGTAGTTATGCAACAGCTACCTGCTGCAGAATGTGCATCACCAGGTGTACGCACATTCGCAATGAATGCACTCAGGAATATGGCAGTCACGCATGACGCGTTGATCGCTGAAAGAGTATTCCAACAATTTCACGCTGATAAACATCGATGTGACAAGCCAGATATACAAAAAGGAGAGCTCATATATCTATCAACAAAGAACTTGTCGATGCCAAAGGGTCAGGCCAGTAAATTGGTACCCCGATTCATTGGTCCATACAAGGTGAAGAAAGTGTATTCCTCCACCTCCAACTATGAGTTGGACTTACCTCCTGAGCTGGCGAAACGGAACTTACATGGAAGATTCCATGTAAAACTTCTCAGACCACATCACGCTAATGATGATGTGTTATTCCCTAGTTGTACATTGCCAGAGCTGTACGACTTCGGCACGCCAAGCGACGCCGAGTGGCATGTAAATGAAATTACAGGCCACCGTTGGCAGGGCCGGAACATCCAGTTCCAGGTAAAGTGGAATCTGGGAGATTCCACTTGGGAGCCGTTGCACAACTGCAATGACTTAGCCACACTAGATAACTACTTGACGTTGATGAATGTCAAGGAGTGGCAAAACGTGCCACAACACACCACAAGGGTGGCACGATTGGTACAAAGGAACCAACACAAATAATCTGTTAACTCAAACAGATAAATGTAATCATATCAGTTGACATATTATGTCAACAAGGGGCAGCGATCGCCATATACTGTTCACTTAAACCGAACAACGCGGAGTTAGAAAAATTCTAACTTCCTTCGTACCAACACGCAGGAAAACTAAACTGCAACAGCACTGGAAGACAAACCACTCAAGGGGAGTGAGGACGATGTTAGTCATCCTCAAAAGGGGAAGGAATGATGGGGTGACAGCGAAATGCTGCTGTCACCAGATGAACGTGAAATGTGTTCACCTGGAGGATCTCCAGGCCCGAGTGTGCAACGGAAAACTCGCACAAAAGATAGCCCAGCTTTGAGAGACGCAGCTAACATGAGCAGACATGCTCATGCGCCACGCGACCTAACCCGGTGGGTGTACAATGAGTGATTGGAGCTCATTCAAGATGTGTACCAATTATGGTACACACATATCATCAGCTGAAATATCAGCTGATATCGAATACTCCGATGCTAGAGAGTGTCGAATGATGCACATCCAAGAGGATGCATATTGGAGGAGACAAGCTGACAATTTTGACCATCAGCTTTCGGAGGTGGAAGAAGAGATCTGTCGACTACATCAGGAAAATTGCTATTGCCCTCTGGGTGTCCTGAGTTATCCTGGGATGTCTTAGGTCAGATCAGGGCATACAGGGAAAATCATTACCCTGGACATCCTCTAGATAAAGTCACATTATTTGGCTACCCTCAGGGCAGTCAGGGTGTTGTGGTGCCCTGTGGGTTGCATAACTCTGGCTACTCTGGGCATCCTCTGGTGGACCTCTGGCCTGCACTAGGGTATTTTTCTGCCCTCCATTGTGGTATTGTTTACTTTGCATATGTTCAATAAAAAGTTATTTCTATTTATTATAGATTACAAACATATTGTAACTAATGATAATATAAAAACCCTGTAGTGGGGCATGGTGTGGGCCGTCTCACGTTGGTTTTTGCCATTGTTGGCAGTGACGTGGCAGTGGCAGTGGGCGGCTCAGAGTGTGGAACGAGAGGCTGGGGGCTTAGTTGGGCTGCTGTAGATCCTCCTGGCAGAGAGTGCTGTCTTTGGTTGCCCATCTCTTTCATTTCTATCCTGTTTTCTGTGAAATTGTGTCAATACCGTGCAAGACACCATCTGTGTGGGTATTGCTGTCATTTTTCGAGTTGAAAAAATTCGTGGGGAGGCTCGTTGTTGTATTGTTCATCGTCATAGGGTCACAAATGGCTGTGACCAGCCTGTCTTCAAACATGAGATGTCTCGTGGTAGGGTGCTCGGGGCAATGGGTAATGACACGGCATCATCAGCCCAGTCGAAACGTTCAGGAGGGGGCAAAGCGGCTCGTTTAGGGTCGAGCAGGGTCGAGCAGGGATGTGTGGGTGGGGATGGGGGTGTAGACAGTGGACAGGGGGTGTCAACAGGCCTCAACGGTGTCATTGGTGATGTGGCAGGGTTGTAGGATGCAGGCAGCAGTGAAACAGCTTGTTTCTGGGTGTTCTGGGGCAAGCACGGCAGGTTGGACAGGACCTGGGGGTGTTCTGAGGGTTCAGGAAGGGTGTGCCATTGTTTCAGAGCTGTGGACGGTGGTCCTGGATGGGGCAGAGCAGGGGGGAACACGGTCATTGTCAATGCGCACGTCAATGACGTGGCGTAGTGTGTGGACACGTGAGGCATCATCATGGGCTTGGGGGGCAAAACAGGGGTAGCAGGGGCAAGCAGGGGTAAGCTGGGTGGTGTTGGAGGGCTCCTGGACCGTCGTTTGGGGTTCTGGGGGGAGCAGGGTCGTTCTGTCGAGTGCACGACACGTTCTGATGAACGCGTCTGCACGTAATCGCGTGGTTCCATTTGCAGGGCTGTAGACTGTTATTGTGAGCTGCTGTTTGCCTGGGTAGCTGTATCTGAGGTGGTGGTAGCCATCTGGGTGCTAGCCATGGCCCAGGTCTTTGTTCCAGAGGTGGTGGCAGAAGGGGTGGCCACCATTGTTGGCAGTGATGTGGCAGTGTGACGGCATGGCTCAGGGCTTGAGACGAGAAGCTGGGTGTCGAGCTGGGGCAAGCTGGATGGTGTGAGGAGGCTCCTGGACCATCGTTGACAATGGTGGGGCTGGCAGTGTGGTTTTGTCAAGTGTACAATGCGTTTAGCTGAATGTGTCCGCACGACCTCACGTAACAACATTTGCTGGGCTGTTGACAGCCTCTGTGTGTCGTTTATGGCCTGGTGATGGATCCCTGAGGTAGCCGTTGTTAGCAGTAGTTTAAATTCTAAAAATTGAACAAATGTATTTGATCAGTTGTTTAAAACATGAAATGAATGAAAGAAAAACTCACCTGGGGCACAAACGACAACTATGTTGTTTGGGCCCATCACCATTTTTCCTCCCTGCCGCCCTCCATCATTCCTCCCCCCACAGTCCCCCCTCTGCTCATTTTGTTGCTGTGTGGGTGCTGGTGCTGATGTTGTCATGTCGGGGGTTGTTTCTCATCAGCATCCATTGTCAGGAGTATTTCATAACCTAAAAACTAAAGAAATACAATTAGTTAATTAAGAAAACAAGAAAGTAACTAGAAAAAACTTACCTGGGGCCCAAACGACACAATCGTCATTTGGACCCACATTACATCTGATTGGCTCATTTGCAACTGTTAGTGGTAGTTGACTTGCCTTGGTGGCAGTGGTGGTGGCAGTGGGCTTGGGACTGATGGTTGCAGATGTTGATGGAGTGATAGTGGTGGTGGTAGGTGGTGATGGGTGGCCTTGCTGGGTGAAGTGATTGAGTGAGAGACGAGAAATAAATGCTAAGTCCAAATGTCATGTGATCTGAAGCATGAGAAAGCGCCCCATGGGGCGCAATTGGACTTTGTAAAAGCCCCTAAGTGCGGGACGGCTCAGTGAGTTTCCACTAATTTCTCATGAATTTATACTTTTTTCTGATCTGTTTACATGTCATTTGAAGGGCCCAAATAGAGAGGTCTTTACACTCCCCCACCTTTCCTAGTGGACTCCGATCAGATTCCGATCGGACACTCGGACTCCACTAGGACTCTGATCGGACTAGTCCATCAGCCAAGTACCTGCAAAGT
>QFEU01002162.1:4177-24810 GCA_003316345.1 Tricholoma terreum
CTGGCATGGTAGACTCCCTGGGGAGTGTTTCGGCGTTGAACGGTGCTTATTTTTTCTACACTGAGTGCCCCTTGATGCCCCATCTGCCCATTCGTAGGTGATGGGCTTGATGGACTCCCTGGGGAGTGCTTCGGCGTCGAGTGGTGCTTATTTTTCTACATTAAGTGTTCTTCAACGCCCTGCCTACTAGTTCGTAGGTGACTGGCATGGTAGACTCCCTGGGGAGTGTTTCGGCATTGAACGGTGCTTATTTTTTCTACACTGAGTGCCCCTCGATGCCCCATCTGCCCATTCGTAGGTGATGGGCTTGATGGACTCCCTGGGGAGTGCTTTGGCGTCGAGTGGTGCTTATTTTTCTACATTAAGTGTTCCTCAATGTCCTGCCCACCAGCTCGTAGGTGACTGGCATCTTGCATTTTTCTTCAAGCCGCCAGAAAAGCTTGGCCAAACCCCATTGACCAAGGGCATCTGTGTTGCATGAGCAACACGTAAATAGTGATTTCTTTATCTTAAAATGCATCACATAATGATCGGTTTTCTTGGGTGTCATCAGCACTTGAAAGTCTTCAGCCAGCTAGACAAAATTGGAGTGCTAAAAAGGTCTTTTCTGGCCATTGGGAAGGGCCATTTTGATAGTCCAGACAAATCTCAAGAAAAAACATACAAACTGTTGGTTCTAATCCAACCAGAACTACATATGGAAGACAATAGTAACACGATGGTTAGCAGTACAGCCTAATAGCATTTGTAACACTATTCAATCGATGGGTAACCACATGGTAGGGCAATAAATGAATGTTATACAGCAGTGAATAAGTCAACACCGTGAAGGGCATTTCTGGGGGAGGATGGCAGTGAAGAGAATAATAGGTGACAAATGATCGGGCTGCGTCTAGGTAACTCTCAACCTAGAAACCATCCTTCTTCCTAGATTTCCTCATGACTGACAGAGTAGGGGGGGTTGAAATGGAGGGGGAGGATGGCGGTGATATTTCACGAGAGGATGCAGAGGATGCAGAGGATGCAGAGGACGAGGAGCTAGGGCGCTGAATCAAAACTAAGAAGTGATTGAGCAAGAAGAGAGGCTGTGCTCACTATGGCCTTCCATGGGTCCATCTTTCGCTCATTTGCCCGCTTAACTATATTGTCGGAGATCTGATTCCCATGCTGCTGGGCGATGGCAAAGGCCTGGTAGAATGCCTCGCGCATTTTCCCTATGTTTTCTTCAAATGCTTCCTTTGCAACCATATACCTTGAGTGTTCCCCCTGGAAAACTTTACACACAGCATCCTCGGCATCCAACATGAAACCTAGGATTTCTGACGGCGAAAGGTCGCTAGGTACCTAATAAGCGGTTGAGCTGCAGCCCTAGATGAAAGGAAAAGGCCACACATCTAGTTCGCTTACTGGCATTGTGATCTGGAGGTGTTTCCGGGGGAAGAGAAGGGGTCGTTCAGCGGAAGATCACTCAGTGATGTTCAAGTTGGGGCTATTTATCAAAGCCTGCTGAATCATGGGCAAGATTGATCGGACTCCGGAAGCTGTGGTCACGAGTAGCACCGTGACGGTACCATACCAAGTCAGTGCCAAGCCACTGGCCGGCAGTGCAGCACTGCCAAGGACTCAAAGTTTCCTACTAAGTTCTAAATGAATGGTCTTGCTGAGTTTTTGTAGCCTACAAGCGTACACTGTATGTGAACCCCACACATCAACCCGTGTGAAGGGCATTGTGGAAGGGAAGGGGCATTTAATTGATAGGTATAGGTGTAGGCCGCAAGAACAATGATAGAGTTATGCCCTCTTAGTAAAGCGGTGGGAACATCGATACCGGTATGGGTCAGGCTGTCTTCGGAAAAAGATCCAGCCATGATAGGAGGAAGCCGAGCTAGTATGCAATCGATGCTTCTCTGAGTGAACGGAGCTGAGGGGCCTTTTCTAACAATGTCAGACACACCGCGATTGAATTTATATGTTACCAACCCCGACGCTGACACCCCATCAGATGAACTTCATTGTGAGTGTTGTTTTCCAACAGAAATAGGGGCTAAAGCACCGGCCAAATGGCCAGGGGAACCTCCGTTCGATCCCACTCGAAACCCCTCCTTCGCTAACGAACCTTGCAGAGGGCCCCGTGGTGCTAGTGGGTATAATTCACTTCAAGCTGTCAACTCCTCCACTAATGCTGAACCCACAGTTGAGAGGCAGGCAGAGTTGATCATGGGCGAGACAGGGGCGGAGATGATGAGGGAGCAAGCAAAGCAATCAATGGAAGGCCTCAAGGCATTCACTCAAAAAATACTCAAGATGGGGGTGCAGGCATAAGTGTCCAGCCCACGCATTGAAAGGCACCTTACGATGCAAAACAGCGAGACCAACATCCAGTGTGAGGCCTGTGGCTTCATTAACACCGTCAAACTCAACATAATGCACTCCCATTGCGTTCCAAAGCCAAAAGGCCGAAAGGCTGACAAAGGCCGAAAGTTCTTCCTCAAGGTATGGGAACAGTTGGTTGGGCAGCAGGGGTGACGCGCCGCAGCATGGAAAAGGGGTGCATTTTATGGAATACATGCGCACTAGGGTATCAAGTAGGCGTTCAAAAACATATCATACCTGTACAAAGATCCACCAAGTAGCGAGTTTGGCAAGCTCACTGGCTCATAAGTAGAAGGAAGGGAAGGTGTGAAGAGTGGGCGCTATACAAGGGGCTGGGACGCGAAGAAATGTTAAACTTGATGGAGTAGGTTTGTAGCCTAGAAGTGGCGCGCGAGAGTAAAATGGGCCGACACCATGTCAAGCCAAGAGGGCAACGCACAGCGTCCCACCCTCAGCCCCCTGCCCCTATCAGAAAGTTGCGTGCCCTTCCTGCACATGCATGATTAAGGTCAGGTAGCCTGCTGAATAAGGCTGCGCCACCCATCCACTGCTTCCTTTTGACCCCATCCGACCCTACAGGTTTCCGAGGGCCAAGTTTAAAGCTGCTCCATGCCCACCTCAAACTTGCCCACCGGTTGTGTACCGGGCAAAGGAGTACCGGCGTGTGCGGGGTGCAACCGGGGTGTTTGAGTGCTGGGCAAGGGCGAAGGGTAGGAGGAAGGCACGGCAAGGTAGAAAGCGGATGGCGAGCCCCAGGTCCCAGAAGGCAAGATGCCCACCCATGTCTGCACCGTAATCCCCCAGCGAGGTAACACTACCTTGGCTAGGCGCAAAACTCTCCCAGTCACGATGGAGTGGCACCCTGTTTTTGAGCCTCCCCTGCTAATTACGCCCAGCAATGCGTGGCCAAGTGGTTCAACAAAATGGGTGAGGGTTGAAATGTTGGGTGGGGGAAAGACAGCTGCAAGCCAACCTGTAAGGGTGCCACGCAGTCTCTTCGCAAAGAAGCATAGTTTCTATATGTCAGGTAGTGTAATTGTGGCTCGGGAAGAACAAATTGAGGTACTTTCATTTTCCGACACTACTAGCCCCAGCGGGCCGACTCGGAGTATCAAACCATGCATTTACCCCACAGTCGTGGGCAATCAAAGCTGACAAACCCCAATTACTACTAGTAGGGTGAGCCAGATTTTTTTCTTATCTTATTTCATTCGCATAACTTTTTTGCAAAAACCCTTCAATGCCATTTTGCTGGGGTGGAGTGCGGCCACCCTCCCGAGCCCCGGACACGACTCAGACGCCAGCCCCATCAAATTCAAGCCCCCCCCCCCCAATAAGCCCTCGGAAAGCCCCTTCGCCCATGCAGGTGGCGCCTGTTGCTGCTACGCGGTTGGCCATGCTTGTGACTTTGTGGTTAAAGTGGATCTTACCACACACAGGGTGGTGGCATGCTCAGCGCGAAACGGAGGTGGGTCCTCAGTACCCGGCTCTGGGCCCCAGCTCTTGCAACCCTTAAAGGCTGGGCGTGGCCAGGCTAAAGCCACTGGTCACGGATGACGGGCACCCCTTGCCGCCGCGGCCTTCTCACCGAATGATTTGGTACTAGTGCAAGCGAGCTAGCCTGCGCAGTATAAAGGCAAGTCCCACCACACTCAACCTGGCCTGCACGGCATGGACTCATCCCCACCCCATGGTACCTCCACCCAATGCCCCACCAACGTGGGCGTGCGGTTGCGGCGTTCAGATACCCTTCCAGCTGAAGACCCAGCCTGGTGCTTCCCCAAACCAGCCGTGGGGCATGCACCTATTCCTCCCCAAAATGAACCTATTCTCTATATCCGAACTTCCCACCACCTGGACAGCGAAGGCGCGGGCGTTGAAGAAAAGTGAGCATGTGGGTGTCCATGGCAGTGCATAGCTGACGTTTGATAAAGGTTAGTTTCTTACAAGGGGTGCCCGGCATCCGACCACGGGGTGTATAGGGGGGAGGTGAAGGCCAAGTAGAGAAATCACCGCCGCAGGTGGGTTGGGTTCAACTTTCTGCAGCCTTTCTGGGTGGCCTGATGGCACTGTTGCAGATGAACAAGGCCGCAATGCATCTTTCCAATGTAACTAGCAATTTGACGCCCGGTAGCTTGGGCACTGTTAAAAGAATAGGGTGGCAGCGTGCCATCCAATTGTATTTGAATGCATATAGGTGTCTGCCTTTTCGGCCTGAGTTGGAGGGAAACCCACTTTGAGTAGCTTTTGACACATTATCACGGCGTCACATTTTACCAGCAGAATTCAAGCACCAGTAAGTGTGCTCTTTTGGGCAACAGATGTTTTCACTTCAACTTTCTAATTATCTCAAGCCACGAAGCTCATCTTTTGAACCATGTAGGTGCCAGTGCAATTAAATAGTGGGAGTGGCATTCAGTAAATAGTGGCAAAGCGCTCAGCAAGTGGTAGTAGCGAGGCAGCCCAGCATGCGCCTAGTCAAAAGTCGGATTTGCATTAATACTCAGACAGCATGCTAAACATGCCTACGCCATCGGCCCAGCGCTTCCGTTGAACCTCTGCTGACTCAACCAAGCCTTTAGGCGCAAGCTTGAAGCCGCAGGCTGCCCATCGGAATAACCCACCAGAGGTGTACTGGGCAAAGGAGTACCGGTGCTCATGGGGTGCAACTGGGGTGTTCGAATGCCGGACAAGTGCTGATGGCAGGAATATTGTTGAGCCAGGCGGAAAGCGGACAACGATCCCCAAGTCCCAGAGCACGAGGTGCCCACCCTTATCTGCATCATAATCCCCCAGTGCGGTGATGGCGCACTCACCCCAAGACACATTTCCCCAGTCACGATGTGGGCAGCACTCGGTTTTTGGACCAAAGTTAACCGATGCCGCCGCAAATGGGGTGCCGGTGAAGTTGCGGCGGAGCCAGGGGTGCTGTCGGATGAGCTCGTCCAGGTTTTTTTGGTAAGCGTCGTAAATCCGGGGGAAATATGCCTGAAAAAGATCTACCGGGGTAAGCTCTCAGTACTTTTGAGGGTGCCGGTGCACCTACTTTGCGTAAACCCAGCGATGCGCACGAAGCAGCCCTTCTTGAGGAGGTCTTCCAAGGCCCCAGCATTCTTGCCATTGCAAAGGTTGCCTGGGGCCTGCGCGTGGGGGTTGGGTTGGTTGGCCGGCGGTGGTAAGCTGCATGGGACTCACCTGGGTGCCGTTCCCATGGGAGATGCCGACTGGGAGTGCTGGGTATGCTCCGCGGCGGTGGCACCTCTGCTTTGCCGTAAACGTGCATTTGGCCCGTGCTTCTTCGATGGCTTCCACTGCCTCCCTGCACACCCTCTCCCACCCTGCAGCATCCCCCGGATGGCCAGCAAGGAGGGCAATCACTCGGCCCTCCGAGTCAATGATTGGGTGGGTGGCTCCGAGCCTGTGTGCGCTTGGTTAGTGGGCCGTTGAGGCAGGGGGTGGACTCACTCCCCATCCCATGCAAAGAGCCGCAGCCCATACTTCCCCAGCAGCTCCTCCAGGCCATAGAGGTTCCGGTCATCCTCCATCTCGCAGAGCCCTACCCACGCAGGTTTGGAGCGGGGTAAGTCGCTCGCGACGTCGGCATCGATGCCCAAGGGGTGCCTCTGCGCCAACCCTCTGCGCTCTTTGGAGCAGCCTTTGAGGCCACCCCCGCTGAGCTCCCTCTGAGCCCTGCGTGCCTCCCGATCTTTGAGGTTCTTTTTTTGGTTTTTCGTGAGCCTTTTTAGGGGGGGTGGGCAGGCATGGCCTTCGCCAGGAGGCGGCGCTGGCGTTTGCGCGGCTACTGGGCTGGCGTGGGGTGGGTGGGCCTCCAGCTCTGGGCAATCGTCAAGGTCAGAGTGGGCTTCCGCCCTGCCAATCGCGTCCAAGGCGCTGAACTGCGTAGGGCACTGGATGGGCGCCGAGAGCGAGGGGGGGTTTTGGCCAGGCCGCGTGTGCCATCCTGCAGGGCAACGGGGTGGGCGTTAGCATTTGGGCGCAGGCTGCATGGGTGGCGGGTTACGCGGTGGCTCTCCCCAGGTCTCCGGTTCCAAGGTCGGATCCAGAGCAGCGGGGAGAGCCAGCCACCTCTGGTTCACCAGGGCCACAGAGGGGGGCGCCCCTCAAAATGATAGGGCACGAAAAATGGTTCCCAGAGAAAAGGACTTGCCTAGCATGTTTTACAGGCGTGCCTGCCCCCAAAATCCGGGGAACCGAGGCAGCAATGGGGGGGAGTCAAGGTTAGGGGAGGGTGGTCAGGAAGCAGGCGGCTACCAGTCAGTCTGAGGGGGCGACGCGCGGGTTCTTCAATGTTGGGTATGGGGTGGCTTCAGGAAGTTCAACTCAACTCTTGGCTGGTATCAACAAACGCCGTCACATGTTATTTGGCTTTGTATATACATCACATGATGCGTCAAAAACCCTCGCACGTCTCAGCTCCATCATAGTATTTCACAGGCTCGGAATCACAAGGCTGGACGGTCACCCCAGTGAAGAACCCAGGTGTTAGAAAACATTAAAATTCATTTTCTCGCATAAATTTTATTATAACACGTTCTTACCCGTTATGGTACACAAAAAAGTTCTTGTAAGCCAAGTTGCTCGGCTGTACACTTGATAAAATCAACCGAGTTGTTGATCCTTCCAGGCCTCGACCCATCGCAAAGTCGCGCGCAAGTCAACATCACACCCGGGCCCATGGCCCGTGCGCAAAGGGGCAACTTTTAAATTTAAATGCCGAACTAGTCCTCCACATTAGGCCCCCATCCATCCACCCTGCCATCCACTGAGTCATAGGTTGGCTTTATGGTTACCTTAGGTCACTAATGTGTCATATAAGGCAAGTCCCCTGTTAGGTCAGGCTCGTTCGCACAACTGACAATCCGCATGATTCGTTGACCAACAGCACGCATACACCTTCCGAAAATACACTTAAACTCCAATTCTTCCAAAGCTGTGACCTTTCAAGGTCTTCTGTTTGTGCACTGCGGAGAAATTAGGATGGGGTGTTACTGGCGATGTCGGACTCGAGGTGAGTATCATTCAAGTACCACACCCCATCATCCTAACAAGTTTCTTATATGCACACACTATAGCTAATTAATATTCTTGTGATCCCAGAAGGCGTCGCCCTCACTGGGGACCAACATACACTCCCGTTGACGCGTGCATATTGGCATAATCCTTGTGGTATGTACCCATGTAAACATGGCCCCCACTTGTTTTCTTACATTTCGATTTCAGCACCATGGTATCCCATGTCACGTCTGGCTTGTCTAGGTTCTTTGGTCCGCTCTTTAGAAGCTCCAGACACCATAGCGTAGGACCAGGTCCGCAACTACTGGATGGCGGGGGGAGTGGAGTGCGAGGGAGATGAGAGGTGAGGAAGATTGAGGTCGGGCAGGGAGGCGAGAGGAGGCGCGACGGTGGGGAGGCACGGGGGAAGTGGGCAAATGAGCCTGCGTGGGACCACGTAGGAATGTATCTAAATAGAACAAAATCATTATTCTATAGTATCTGGCAATTAATTTGCATTAGCTGTCTACGAATATAAGGAAATGCCTCTCGACTTATGCACGAACGCGAGATGGGCGTGACTCGGAGGAGTGAGACACTTATATTTATCGCGTGACTACCATGACTATTAGTTTACTAGTACCATGTTACATTACTCAGCCTGAGGCTAGGCGGCCTAGTAGTAGTACCTACTATGGCTGATCAGCTTGCCTCCCAACATTATCCCAACTTCGTTAGCCCTGGTTGCTTGGGTGTGACGCTGTGCGTCTCCCAGCTGACTTGACATGGTGTCGGTCCAGCCCACTCCAAGTGCTCCTCCACATAAGCCCTCACAAGGTTGGGGGCGGTGGATTCAACGGCATGCTGGCTAGGATTTCACCACGCTGTTCCAACCCTCGGCTTGCGTCCCCCGTTTTCTTTCACTGCCAGTCATTGGCCGCTCACAGGGCTTCCAACAACCTCCCCAGCTTTCACCAAGGGTTCCCTTCCTGCTACGTAGCAAACCTTATGGCCTGGTTTATGTTGGGGTGGGCGTGGCTTTGCGTGTTCCAAAAAGCCAGGGAGTGCCCATTAGGGGGACAAAGGAGCCCTGGTTTCTCAAAATGCAGTGGGTGTGGTTTTAACACATAGGCCCTCTATTTCGCTAGGTAGCCACAATCTTATCAGCTTTCGATTGAATTGCACTGCCGCGTGCCAAGAAGCGGGCACTTTGGGCCATCGGAGGGTAAGTTCAGCACCAGTGCCTGAGACTGCCTCCTCTAATGGTGCTAGCTCAGCAACACGTCTACTACCCCCTCCCGTGGCGAATGTATCTTGCATCCCGCAGTGAAGGTGCCCCCTCACATGTCTGCAGCGGCTGTGATCGGTCTTTTGCAGGCTCAGGACCACTGAACTTCCACCAGCGTTCTTGCAGGAAGACTAAACGACGGCTACAAGGGGCTCTGGCCAAGGCGAAGGAGCTGTGGGAGGCGAGGAAAAGGTCGAAAAGACATATCTTAAATGAACCACAGATGGTGGGCGGTAGCACCCCAGGCCCTGCAACTCAAACCCCAAACTCCCCATTGACAACAGCTATCCCGACCACCACTACCTCAGGAAGCAACACTGCTACGTTTTGTATGGCTGAGACTTACAGCCCACCATTACCAGCTGTGCCCACCCAGGCTCAGGTGGTTTCGACCCAGAGCGATGCGGTATGTGGCAGTGCACAAGCGGTCGGCAGGCCACTGAACCATTCCAACAGATTATGGCCCCTGTGCAGGCGGACAATGACCCTGGTAACACGGAGGGGTTATCGTTGGCGGAACGACGCACCAGGCGCGAAAACAGACAGCCTCCGCTTCGGTACCGGGATGTCCCTCCCGAGACTCTCCTGCCACCCCCACCACTCCCGCCGCTAGGTCACTTCCCCCCTCACCCAACCATGCTTTTTACTGATGCCAAGCTCTAGATCTTGCCACTTCCCCTAGCCCTACACCCCCAACTCGACTTCTTACTCATTTCAAAACCCTAAGGAACACCTTCGGGCTTTCATGGTCATACTATTCTGCGCAACCCCCGTCACACGACCCAGAGGAACACCTGTCGCTGCAGGACCTTTGCGAGCCAGCCTCTAGCACCAGCAACATACCTGCAAACGCTGGCGTGGAGGACCTTGGAAAGGCATTCGGCCCATATCCAAATGAGAATTCTTTTCTTCTGGGGGATTGGTACTGGAACCACGGCTCACAGAAGTCACAGGAGAGCTTCAAAGAGCTAGTCAACATTGTTACTTCCCCTAGTTTCAACCCAGAGGACGTCAGACACGCGCGTTGGTCTGCCATCAATAAAACTCTTGGCCTTGCCGATTTCGACGATGAGGGAGGGGAATGGGAGGATGAGGATGCAGGCTGGAAGCGGTCTCCAATCGCGATAGATGTTCCGTTCCATCGGCAGATGAAAAGCTCTGAGGGCTGGCGCCGCCATGTCGTTGGACACCTTTATCACCGCTCTATCGTTTCTGTGATTAAGGAAAAGCTTGCCAACCTGGCGGAAAACCAACACTTTCACTACGAGCCCTATGAGTTACTTTGGAAACCAACTCTAGAAAGCACGGAGACTAGGGTACATGGCAAGGTCTACACCTCGCCATCCTTTAAACGTGCCCATCAAGCTTTGCAAGAAAGCGCTGGCGAACCTGGCTGCCCACTTCCCCGTTGCGTCATCGCCCTCATGTTCTGGTCAGACGAGACCCTCCTCACCTCTTTCGGGAACACGAAACTATGGCCTGTGTATATGTTCTTTGGGAATGAGTCCAAGTACAGGCGTTGCAGGCCATCGTTAAATCTTTGCAACCACATAGCATACTTTGAACCAGTGAGCTCCCCAATACCACCTGCTAACCCTTCTATACAGCACTGATACAGCTGCACCAGCTGCCCGACGCATTCAAGGACTTTGCCAGCCACCACATTGGGGGCGGAGGCCCTACCAATGCCTTCCTCACACACTGCCGGAGAGAGATGTTCCATGCGCAGTGGGTGATCCTACTGGATGACGATTTCGTTCACGCATACAAGCATGGGGTTGTGGTTGAGTGCCTAGATGGGGTTATGCGACGATTTTATCCTAGAATATTCACATATTCTGCGGATTACCCCGAGAAGTGAGTGGCGGCGACACCTGCACCTCATTTTTCTCATGCGGAGCCCTACCCTTTAGGTTGCTGGTAGCTTCAGTAAAAAAAGGCCATTACCCATGCCCGCGCTGCCTTATCCCGGTATGGAAGTTTCGGGATATGGGCATGCTCTGTGACAAGAAATACCGTGAAAGACTAGAAAGGAAGGACGATCTTCAGAGAAGGCGTATGGTCGCAGACGCTCGAAATGCAATCTACCAGGGGCGGTACGCGGTGGACGGGGAAAGGGTTAATAGGATGCTCATGGAACAATCTCTAGCACCCATAGCTGTGGGTACCCTTGTTCAACTTGGATGAAGCCAGATTGACCATGCCGCCTAGAATGCTTTCTCCACAAGGCTGTCAGAAGCCGACTTTGACCTATTTCCGATGCTTGTTGTCGACCTCATGCATGAGTTCGAACAGGGTGTTTGGAAGGCACTTTTCATCCATTTGCTTCGCATGCTTGATTCCAAAGGGGGTTCACGCATAAATGAGCTAGATCGGTGGTACTTTTTTTTAACCACCCCATGACGACCCTTACTAATCATAGCTGAAAGATTTCGACAAGTCCCCACATTTGGCAGAGGGAAGATCTGGAAGTTCTCATCAAATGCCTCGGCGATGAAAAGGTTCGCTGCTCATGATTTTGAGAACCTTCTGCAGGTGGGCGCCTCCCTTCACCAGACCTTCTTTGCATCAGCTTAGTATATGTTTTTGTTTTTGTGCGCTGCTGGCAGTGCGCAATACCAGTGTTCGATGGCTTATTCGATGGCGAGGATAATGACGAAATCCTTCAGCTGCTTTTCGTGTGTGCCCACTGGCATGGGCTTGCAAAGCTTCGTATGCATACTGACCAGACATTGACATTGCTGGATGAAGTCACCACCCTTCTTGGAGTTAAATTCCGACGTTTTGTGAACCATACCTGCGGGAGGTTTAGCACTCGCGAACTTCAACGCGAAGCCAACGCCCGTGTGCGCCGAGCTGCAAGGAAGTCAACTACCTCCTCGGCGCCGCCCTCCAGTCAGGTTGAACTTGCTGCACAAGGCGTGGGTGCGGCTCCTACTTTGACGGCGGTGCAGACGGCACCCGAATACCACCCTCCCTCCACCACACCTACTCTTTCACCAGGAACACAGCAAACAGTCGCAGGTCCCTCAACAAACCCTCTGCAGGGAGTGGGTGCAAGTTTCGCTGCGTTTTCCCCACCTGCAGCAGCTAGCCATGCTAAACTGGATTCAGCAACAACAAGAAGGGCAAAAATGTTCAACTTAGACACCTACAAATACCATTCACTCGGCGATTATACGAAGCATATCCGGCAATATGGCACTACTGATTCATACAGTACCGAGCCTGTGCGCCATTCATGGCTTAGTAGGCTTGTTGCCAGCTAACTGTTCCTTGACAGGGAGAGTTAGAACACCGAACCGCTAAAATGAGATACAAACGTACTGATCGTAAGGAGTTTGTGAAGCAGTTGGCTCGAATAGAGCGTCGCCAAGCTCGTATTCGTCGGATCCGTCCGCAAAACCCTGCAAGCCAATCTAATGATGAAGAATGCGGTACTAGGCCTGAAGTTCATCACACGATAGGCAAAACTGAAAATTTTCCTGAACATCTCAGTTTTTTCGTTCAGAAACACTCTGGTGACCCAGCTGTCGAGGTGTGTGCATTAGTGTTCTTGCGATTTCTTTCAGAATCTCTAAACCCTCATAGGGCTTCATCCCCAGATTAAAGCAGCACCTCCTTCCCAGGATTCGGGCACAACTTGCTGAGGTAAATGGGTGGGGTGTGGATGGAATGGGTACCCCCTCACGCAATGACAACCCAGAAGAACCTTTGGGAGATTGGCGAGCGGTTGTACTTAAACATGATAGGTTCTACAAACATAACATCATGCACGTCAACTACACAACCTACGATGTTCGGCGGGGAGAAGATGTCATTCGCGCTGGGTCTTCGCATTGTGACATCATGGCACTCAACTCATCATTTATAGAAGATTCAAGTAAACACCCCTTTTGCTATGCACGCGTCCTTGGTATCTTCCATGCAAATGTCGTCTACCTTGGTGAACAAAACCAAGACTACCGCCCACGGAGGTTGGAGTTTTTGTGGGTCAGATGGTACAATGTTGAAGAGGGGGTCGGGTTGGGTTGGAAAACTTGGAAACTAGATCGCATTCACTTCCTACCCATGGTTGGCAATGTGGATGCGTTTGGATTCCTCGACCCAGCTGATGCCCTGCGAGGATGCCATGCCATACCTGTCTTTTCTGGAGGGCGGGTGCATCCTGATGGTAAACTCTTCTCCAACCTTTCACAAGATCAGAATGATTGGTTTTCCTACTACATCAACCGGTGTGTGGACGCAATCAGGTTATTTTTTCTCCTAGTGCTGTTCTCATTCATTCTTAGCTTTGTTGATCGTGACATGGTAATCCGCTACCATTGGGGCCATGGCGTGGGGCACACTTATGCCTTTGGGGGTGCAATGGGTGCCGACACCACGCAGGCACCATTGCCAGCTGAAATCGAGGAGCAAGAAAATAATGTCAGCGGAGGACTCTCAGGTGAAGTTGACGATGGCTCGGATGACCGCTCACTGGGTGAGGACGATATGGTTTATCAGAACGATTCTGACGGTAACATGTCCGAGGAAGATGCCGATGACGAGGTATGCAGCCAGCATGATGCTCCCGTTACTAAAAGTACTTATAAAGTTTACAGTAAGCATACATTTATTCAGAGATATGGCGGTTGGATGGTCAAGCAATAAATGAAGGAACATTGTTATGGCTACACCGGGGGAAGCGCCCTCCCTCCCTCCCCTCACAACTCACACCTTCTCTTTCTACTCCGCTGCAGCCCATGACCACTCTCCAATCGTAGCCTCTCCAAACTCTCCAAACTCCTGTGCCCTACCAGAACGTGGAGGCGAACACACAGCCTTGACAACGACCCTGCATCGCCTGTGACCCCAACCCTACACGGTCACTGCTATGGTTTTGGTGATCTACACCCCTGCGCTTTCCCTGCCGCACGCTCAATATACCAATTACCTGGCTCCGCACATCATCCACCTCCAGTTCCAGACCTCTCTTCAGAGTCTGGAGAGATCAACGGAGTCACTAGTCCTCGCCTTTACTCCACCCATGTTCCCCCACCATCTCATTCACACAGCCTCACCATTCCTCAAGAAAAATATACATGTAATCCCTTTGATTAGCCCGTGCGCTACATCGTCCTCAGCACTTTCATTCCTTTCGCATCCTCCACCCCCTCGCGATCATTGTACTTATTCCTACAGGCCATACTCTGGTGGTGGCACAAATTCTAGATGTCGCCGGACAACAACGGCACCACCAGCCATACCAGTACTACAAGCAACAACACTACCAACAACACTACCATCAACACCAACATTATCGCGCCCGGTTGCTCCCCTGGGCCTCTCTTGGGCCAACCTCCCACTTTGAACCTTCCTGGGGACGGGGGCGAGGGGACTTTTTTTGTTTTTTGTGTTTTTTTTTTTTTTTTTTCAACTAATATTGCCGCCCTTGCATTTGCGCCAAAGTGGTTTCTAATATACGTATTTGAATAATATGTAAATACTTTATTATTTTATATGATTTGTAAGTATTCCCTTTTTTGGATGTCATAGTGGGCTCCAGCGGTACTTGTCTTAGACCGAGAAGCCGCCAACATGAACCTCCAAATACACTAGAACATCGTGCTTGAGATATATCGAACAGAGTCGGAAGCGAGTGTTTGTCGTCCAACTTCACCCTTTATTCTGAATCATACTACTACTAGTACTACTTCAAGTAATGTGACCGGGCCCTGCTGACATAATTGGCAAGACTAAGTTCGGTGCCGTGACTCTGACTTGGAGTCGTTCGAATCGCCATACGCTCAAGCTCCGTTGACATTCCGAGTCCGAGTTCAATATTCAACACGCGTCTGCCTTGGTCTTTCCCCTTCAGTGTATGTTGTAAAGGATATGGCTAGCTCTCTACTTTGGTGTGCAGGTAAGCTCACCTCCTTGTTTTACTAATCGTTACGGAGTCTACCGAGCCAACTGCTTAGTACCACAGACTCATATTAAATCCTGTGGCCCACTAGGTTGGATGTGACGCTGTGCGTCGTCCAGGGACCTGACATGATGTCTGTCTCTTCGTGGTCCGAGATTCCGCCCTTGTCCTCACAAGAATTGGAGGGAGTGAATGCAAGGCTTCACATTCAAACGCTCAGACCTGTTGCGCAAGCATTCTGACCTGTCTGTTCTTTTTTTTGAGCTCATGTTTCATTAGTCGCGCAGGAGCCCTATGCCTCAGCTCTCGTACGCCTCATCGTGTTGCTCCAACTGCTCATCGTCACCACCTGTTATATATTTTGAACATGGAGCTGCCTCGCCCTAAGCCTGACGTGGCTCTACATTTATGCTTGGGGTAGTTTTTCAGGGACTTCAGCTGTGGCTGCCTGGTCTCCCGACCCGGGTGTCACCTTCGCTGGGATACCGCCACTCACCATGTGTATTGACTTATCTTTTTGTAGTCACTTCAACCCTCGCGGCCCCTGGACCTCTATTTTAGTATATTCTTTTTGCCTTTTGTGCATTCCTATTGAGTTGGATGTTGCATCGTAGGGACAGCACACTTATCCGCCACTGTACTTGTGAGTTGTTAGCGGCACCATCAACAGAACATGAGCGTAATTTTCTGCTATCTACAGGTGGTCCATTATACATAGAAAGTCCTTAACGCTATAATGTCCTTGAAAAGAGTTCTAGTCCAACCCAATAATGGTGTCCCTAGGGTTTCTACCGAACCACCTCAAGCACTTCAGTCATCGTTATCGCTAGTGAGGTCAATCACAGCCTGGGGCACGCGGCACTTGTGGTGGTGGAAGGCGGACCGAGTCATGACCCACCTACATTGGCGGCACATCGTGAATAGGTCGAAAAACTCTGCCTCCGGCAAACCTGGTTGGCTAAATGAGTCCAGCCTGATGAGTTTCAAGAACGGAGATTCCACCGCTATGGGTGCACGAGTCTGGATCTTTGATGCTCCTGTGTAAAGGCATTCAGATTCCGTTGAGGATATCCACTAGTCGATGGCTCACAGTTATTTAGTCGTTGGGGTCTATGGGGGTATGCATGTTTCTTTGGGTGGGGAGCTACCACCATAGCGTCAGCGCCTGTCGCTCCAGGAAAGAGACGATCTCACCCTGCTGAATGCGATAGAACTGTTGCAAGGGCAAGCCCGGCATGTTATACGACCGCTCGATGGAGACTGTAGGGTGTAAGGCGTCGACACCCTCAATCCATGGGAGCATGAAGCGTAATGGTCGGGGACGCACCTCGATATCCGCATTTTCGATTGGCGCAGCCTACCATATATTCGCCAAAGTTTTGCTTTCCAATCGACATGAAGACGCTGGTTTCTTTATATCCAATTCCAACACCATCCACCCCAGGGACCGCACATAAACAAGATGGGAGACGGAAGCCTGGCGCGCGGAATGCTGGGAGGGCGCTCAGGGTAACTCTTTCACCCATTGCGGTGGTTGGCCTGTGTTGCAAAGTGGTCAGAAACTTATAACACCTGAGTGAGACATTTTGGCACTCACCATAACCATGGCCTCAGATCCCCAACCTCACTATCGAAGTGCAAGACGTAGGGGCGGGGGGAGGATTCCTGCTTTTTTATGCGGCGCAAATAACCCTTTGCTCTCCCTGGGTCTTCTTGAATGGTGGACATGATAGATGAAGGTGAGGCTTGGTTGTAAGCCGATGGTGGCAGTCAAAGCACTCCCCTCGTATTTATACACCTCTAGAGGGCCACCCAATGGTTCTAGCAGCCATCCTTCGCACGTAAATTCACCGTCTTCTACGCATAGCCTTCCGATATTCACTGAGTTATCCCCAGGTAGAACGTACCCACGTATCCTATTTGGGCTAACTGCATTGTACGCCGTCCTAAACTTGTTTTGGCAGAGCACTGAACCATCTGCTTCCAGCCTTGTACTAAATCCCCCTAGTTCTTCACGTAGGGTAGGTCGCCTATGGCGTTTAACAGACCCGGTGGTCGCCAGACGAAACAGCTTGGACTACCTGATAACTATCGCTAATAGTCAAATGTTCAGGTAAAGTTTGGCTCTTGGTCTCTAGGATTCATGGGCTTGGTACTCCGGATATTGACGGCCATCGCTTCCCTTGGATTCCCTGGATTTTGAAGCGCAAGTTCCCACACGGTGGAAAATGCCCGATTTGTTCCTCTCCGAGTCAATTGCCAATGGTGCGGAGTCGTAACCTAAGGCTTGGGGTTGAATGCTACTGGTCTGAGTCACAGCCCCTACCTCTACTTAGCGAAATCTATTGACCTGTGGAGTGGCCAACTTACCCTGTAGTGTCCTGGTACCTTTCTGTACACAAGCAGATGTTCTGTTTGTCCAAAGTTGGCCACCTGTCTTCAAGATTTGCGGGCTTGGCCACCGCCCGATATTAACGGTCGACCTTCCATGGGTTCGTTGTAAGGCTGAACATTCCACGGCCCAGGCTCTCCGCCTGACATAATGAACCAGAGATCTGGCGGAAGCGCGTGGTGACAGGCGACTGCCATTTTACGGTGAAAATGCCCGCGTGGAACCTCGCTCCTAGCATTTAGAGGTTAAGTCCTTCACTGACACCTCAACACCCCACCCACCTACCCACTCAACGCTGAATACGATTAGCTATGGTGGCACCAGGATCGAACCCCTCCACCAATTCCCTGTCCATGAAGCTCTAAAATGTCTCCAAATAACGAAAACAACCCCCCATCTCCCGTACGGCTGGGCCGCCGTGCCCGGGACGCTGAATCGGATAATGCTCTTGAGCTAGGCCCAAGGAAGAAGGCGTAAGTTCCTCATAACACATGCGTCTCACTGACGTACAGCTCCATTCAGTCGCCTTTCTGACCCCCTTGTTCACCACGGTCGGCGCTTCGGACGTACCATCCATGCGCTATGCAGAGTCCATTCACTTTTAACTAACGGGCTTATGCGAGAAATCGATCCAGATCACCATTCGGAAGAAGCTCTCCTCGCTGAGTGAGTTTATCGGCTTTATCTCGCTCAAGTATTGACGCTTCTTCCCCATGAGACAACGTGTTGAACAATGTGTATATCACCAGTTGCTCCGACTTGTACCTGGCCTCCAGGAACGAGTGTTTAATGCCCAGGAAGCTGACATACTTGAGATTGCTGACCTGGTTTGTTGAATTTCATCGTATATTGTTTCAGCAGGCAGGCTGAACCCTGTCTAGATCCAGAAGGGTGCCAATAGCGCGCGGGCTGACGACACGAAGAGCCTCAAGGGTGTTATTCTTGACTGGATAACACCCAAGGGCCAGGCGCTTACTCCTCCACTATCGCGTAACATTAAGGCAGATCGCGGATTTCACCATGAACGTACAGGCGAATTGCTTTGCCCCACTGGTCTTGATTGGAATGACTCAGAGTACGCGCATCGCTTCGTACCGTAAATTTGCTTAATGTTGTTTTGTTAGCGTGAAGGATAAGCTTAAGTCGGGCGAGATGGTGGTTGCTGGTGACCAGTGGCCTGTTTTTCTATATGAAAGCTACAGATATGACCCCGAAGCCCCCTGGACAGGGCTACTACACAGCTCTCTTCTTGTTATGGCGCATATTCTTAACATGAATGCGCGCCGTCCATCTCAGCTAACTTTCACCAGGCTTTTAAGCATATCTTCACATCACCAAGTTCAGTGCATAAGGAATCCAGTGCCACCCGCCCTGGTAATGCTTGCCTTCACGGAATGACATGTGTCACCCCCGCGTCTATTGCATACATTGCAACTCAGGCATGTGGCTTCATGTTAGTTTAGTCTTGCTTTTTCATTGTTTCACTCGAAAGGTCCGCTTTGCGCTCAGCTCCGCGCCTGTTTTTTCAAGGACGGATACGACTACTGACTCGGAGCGCTTCTATAATTCAATCTTTTACCTTCTCCATGACGTTGAAGAACAGGTGGAGGTAAATCTACTCCTTTCGTGGTGGAACAGGTAAGCTTGAATTGCTCACACGGTTGGCGGTTGATAAATGACCATCACAGACAAATTTTCCCCGGCCAATCATCAGCACCGCATCGACCCACAACTAAGGACACCGCACTAGCGCGAATCAAGGAAAGGCGTGCTATGCTACTTCGAGAATCGGGGGATAACACCCGCCAGCGTTAGTCATTTTTAAAAATTACGGATGTTTCGATCTATGTGTGTGCTGTATGTCAAAAATAGAAGTAATGGGGTTCTTCATAACTTGAGCAAGCACTCAAAATATGATAACTTGATGCTATTAAACGAATACTTTGATTGTTTACCACTTCAACCAATTCTTTGCTGCCACCCCATTCCTCTGCCCCAGGCAACATTCACCTGGCGTTGAAATATTGAAATAAACATCTGCCTGATAGTTTAGCCTCATTTTCATACCGCTACTATCAACTACCAGGAGCCACTCTTCTAACGCCGCCGTGATCATGCAACGAAACGTGGCTCACGTGTTCATCTCTCTCAAAATGTCACTTGGCGCTGTTCGGCAGCGCATTTGCGGTACTGGTCACCTTTCACCTTACATAAAATACCGTGCCCAAGGGGTGGCACTGATCATTGAACACGGGACTATCGGATCCCCACCTCCCTGGTTATCCAGCATCATTTTCGTGGCCCCGGTCATAATTCGCCATGCTCGTGGTATACAGCAAGCCTGAGCCCTCATGTCGACCTTTCCCTGAATGACGCTAGCGAGTTATTCTATAGCACCGACGGCCATTCCACGGGCATCTCAGGGTTGCACTTATCATGATCACTCCGCACCTAATACAGTATTTGCCACAAGTCCCCAGATGGTACTCCCCGGCAACTTTTGCAGAACCGACATCCCTGCACAGGTATTTATCAAGTTTGTCCGCTTGCCGCCACTCATCATACAAATAAACTCAACCTATATTTATAACTCCCTACAAAGCGATCTACGGAATTGCATTTATGGTCTGTTTTATTTACGTTATCCTCTCTGGCAATTCTTGCAGAGCCGAACATCTTGCACCCCTGCGAAGGTATTTATCAAGTTCGTCTGCTTGCCGCCACTCGCCATACAAATAAACGCAACCTATATTTATAATTCCCTAGCACACGATCTACCAGCATTGTGTTTATGAGATGTTTTATTTACATTATAATGCTAGATAACCCCTTATCTGACCATCCTCGGTTTCCTGATGTAATATGTAGTATCTCATGTGACAGGCTTCCGAGTCGGAGATGGCCATTCCATGTACATAACTTACCACCAATCGTGATGCACACCATTCCACGCCTATTGCTCGTCGCCTGGGTCAATGTCGAACATGTCGAACATGCCGCTGCGCACGGCTGGCTCTTCACGTCAGCCTAACGTATGAACCGGACCCGCATGGTCTGCGTAATCCACATTTAGCTGACCCTGGTGCAGAAAACACCTGCACTCATTCTCTCGCAGCTCGTGGGTACTCCCTGCTCTCGTCAGCATCTTTTTTCTTTTCTACGTCCGAATTTCTACTAATCGTAAACCACCTAGTCTCCTCTGTCACACCTTTAGTACAAGCCACCTCTTCTCTCACATGTACTTTGCGTATTGCTTCTACGAGCATCTCGCCAGATGTTGCAACCTGCGTGGTATCAGCGCCCCCTCAGGAGATGCGGCATCGCAGCGAGGATGTTGTGCGGAGCAATATGACTGTCGTCCTGGAATCTTCTGCGGCCACCATCCGAGGACGCAAACGTGACGACTGAGATAGCAAGAAACAGCCTACATCAACGTCATCGAAGGAAGTAGACCACAAGCAGAAATCGAAAGAGAACATCTGCTCAGTTACATCTACGGCTTCTCCGGGACACGAATCTGGGTGCGAGTGGCTGCAGGATTATTCTACTTTTAAAGGACAGGGTCGCTATGCTAGGGATCTTGAATGGTAGGGATTCATGTTTTGCGTGGTTATCGGCCCCGTACATGCATAGCTGATGATTTCTGCAGATCGGGCAAA
>QFEU01002164.1:0-12268 GCA_003316345.1 Tricholoma terreum
TACTCGAACCGTTTTTAAATCGGTTCAGGATCGTGCACAATCCCAGCAGTGCTCGTCAATTTCAAATTTTGAATCTACGCAACAAATTAACTCGCGAAGGTAGATACCAAAGTAAAACCACATACTGACCGGAACACTGATTGAGATGATGGTGCATGGAAGGGGGTGGGAGGGCACATAGGGTGGGCGAGGTGCGGAGGTTTGGTATTTTCAGGACGGACAGATAAGGATTGGTTGTGAGAGATGCTGGTGTGGAATTGGATCTGTCCAAAGAGCCAGCTAGGATGCGAATTAGGGCGAGACGACGAGTGATGTCGAAAGAAGCAAGGCGAGTCAATCAATCAAGTTGGCAAAGTACCAGCCACGTACAACCGAGGTCATCGAAAGACATCAAGAACAACACGATTCACAGCTCCTTCTGCCGTCTTGTCACTGCCGCGCTTGTCAAAGGAGGCAGGAGCACCGACAAAAGGAGGATCTATAATAGTCTACCGTGTCGCTAAGATAATACGGGTCAACTGTCTCCGCATAGATGAATTTGAGTACCTGCACACCTTAGCTCGCTCGACGCAACTTCCACTGGAAGTTCAGATTTCAACTTTTAGTAAAGTGAAAGAACCGACGCTGCAGTTCTGGAACTCCAGCCTTGACGAGCACGGTGAACACTAGCCACAAGAATCCAAAGGGCTCGGCAAGCACTTCTGAGTCAGTCACGGCAGATTGAACATCATGATTACCGTGACCAGGACTTTACATAATCACCAACTCTTGGCATCGATAACCACCATTGCGACCATCTTCGTACATCGTATAGTCTGACTGAATCGATATCCAATGTTGGAACGTATCAAAGATCGTGGCAAGAAAGTCAAGGAGAAGTTTCGATCCATCGGTCGATCGTCTTCACCCAATCCCCCGTCTGCCAACATCTCCACAAATGAGGCATCAAACGACCTTGCACTCGTCCGTCTGACTGACCGAGCCAGTGGAACCACCACACCTGCTATGCCCGACTGCTCCAAGCTGTCACAACCTGCCAAGCCTGACCAGACAAGCCTCACTCAGGCTGATGATCAACAACTTGCCACTGTAAGGATCTTGTCACTTCACAATTGGTATGAGATTGACCATCATCACCAACCTGAACCAGTCACAATCTGCCAAACCTGCCCAGGCCACCCTTTCCACATACACAGCTGCAATGAATGACCCACAATCTGAGCCCATGGTATGTATATCCTTATCTCTTTATTGCTGTTACTTGGAAATAAAGCTTGGCCAAGGCAAGTGGTATTGTTCAAAATTGGGAACACAGCAGTTTTCGTTTGTTCCATTTCTATTTCTAGTCAAGAGACTTTGAAGCTTATTGTGACACAGGAGCTGGCCATGATATTACCATCCAGACAACATGTAAGTGTTTATTGTCTTTATGTGCCTGTATCTGACTATCTATAAACCAAGACAATGTGTCACCCTTATTACCTCCAAAGCCAGTTTACAAGTTGATGCCTTCATCTAGTCCAAACTTTGTAGGCTGTGAGGAGCATTTGCAAAGGCTGCAGGAGTACTTTCATGTGCGACCTGCTGGTGAAAGGAGGCGGAGAGTCTTTGTTCTCTATGGGATTGGGGGTGTTGGAAAAACACAGATCTGCCTGAAATTTCTTGAGGAATTTTCAGAAAGGTATGTTAGAATCAATAATTTACCAATAGTCAAAAGGTGATCAGCTTTACAACCCTGTCAGGTTCTGGAAAATATTCTGGATTGACACAACCAGCCATGAGACCATCAAAGGAAGTTTCCAAGCAGTTGTTGATGACTCCGTCACTTCATCATCTGGAGCTGGACAGTCTACAGAGTCATCTCTTCAGTGGCTCTCCACCATCAAACATGAGTGGTTACTTGTGTTTGACAATGCTGATCATGAGCCTGGCATGGTAAACAAGTACTTGCCAGCTGGAAAGTATGGGAACATCTTGATTACAAGCCGAAATCCAAATATGTGGTGCATTTGTCCTGATGCTTTTGCTGAGATTACTGCATTGGAGAAAGAGAGTGCTATCTCATTGCTTTTGAAGGCTGCATTTCTCAATTCCTCTGATACAGACTTGAGGAAAACTTCAGAGGAAATAGTAAAGGAACTTTGCTTTCTTCCTCTTGCTGTTGACCAAGCTGGTGCTGCTATTGCTAGTGGTTTTTGTCAGATTGGGGAGTATCTGCAAATGTATCATCAGCACCATCAGCGGTTGTTAGATGATCCCATGTTCAAAGGGGCCTCCAACTATGATCTGGCAGTATATGGGACCTGGGATGTATCATTTAATGAAATACAGGCCAGAGCTGCTAGACAACCCTATACAGCTAAAGAGAAAGCGGCTGCAACAGCCATCTTTCTTCTGCAGATATTTTCTTTCTTTCATTGTGAAGGAATTACAGAAGAAATACTTTTGCGTGCTGCAGAAGGCTCAGACCAGGCCAGCAGAAACTCACACATGGCTGTGAATAATGTGCTAGTGAAAGAAAAGTCTGATTTGCTGCAGCAACTGCTTAAGTTGGATGCCAATGGTGTTTGGAATAAGGTTGCATTCAGAGAGGGGATTCAGATATTGCAGTCATTTTCACTAATGAAGAAAAGTAAAATGGACAATGTCTACTCCATCCATCATATGGTGCATTCCTGGAGTCGAGACAGAATACCAAAACAAGATGCCAAAATCATAGCCTGCTGTGCAAGTGGATTATTATCCTGGTCAATCAAGTTTGAATTTCTTAATAAAGATTATATATTCTGGCATACACTCATTGCTCATCTGAAGGCCAACCAACACTCCCAATCCATTTCTGGAATACAAAAAGCCTATAATGATCAACAAGGGACAAAATTTGGATTAGTCTACTTTGAAGGAGGATATTGGAAGGAGGCAGAAAGACTATTTGGCCAAGTAAGGGAGACAAGAAAGTGGCTGCTTGGGGCAGAACATCCTGACACACTGACAAGCATGGCCAACCTTGCATCAACATACTGGAATCAGGGACAGTGGAAGGAGGCAGAGGGGCAATATGTCCAAGTGATGGAGACAGGTTTAAGACTGCTGGGGGCAGAACATCCTGACACACTGACAAGCATGGCCAACCTTGCATCTACATACAGAAATCAGGGATGGTGGAAGGAGGCAGAGGGGCTAGAAGTCCAAGTGATGGAGACAAGAAAGAGGCTGCTTGGGGCAGAACATCCTGACACACTGACAAGCATGGGCAACCTTGCATCTACATACAGAAATCAGGGACAGTGGAAGGAGGCAGAGGGGATAGAAGTCCAAGTGATGGAGGCAAGAAAGAGGCTGCTTGGGGCAGAACATCCTGACACACTGACAAGCATGGCCAACCTTGCATCTACACACAGGAATCAGGGACAGTGGAAGGAGGCAGAGGGGGTAGAAGTCCAAGTGATGGAAGCAAGAAAGAGGCTGCTTGGGGCAGAACATCCCGACATACTAACAAGCATGGCCAATCTTGCATCTATGTACAGACATCAGAGATAGTGAAAGAAGGCAAAGGAGCTCAAAGTTGGCAGTGTTGGACACAAGAAAGAGGCTGCATGACTATAGTGATGATATTTCTTAATCTGACATGCTGGCATGTTCTATTATAGGCAACTAAACTTTGATACATTTAGTGAACTTGTATGTACATTGATTTTGCAAATCCTATTGTATCTTGCTGCTCCTGAAACATCTAAGATGACTATACCTAGGCATCAGTATGCATACAGATAGTGTGGGGTGTCTTTATAGCCAAACATCAAATGATTGATATCCAGACACCCCTTATATTATACAATGGTGAAGGTGAGGTGCACTATATTTGAGGGGGTCCAAGCTTTAGGTGAAGGTATGGTATGGAGGTCGATGAAGATGAGCAGGATGCTCAGGCCACTATTTTGGAGGATCACTGGCACAGGGCTGCTGCTGCTGATGCTGATAGTGAGGATGATGGACATGAGGCCACTGGGCCTGAGGAAGACGGATGTGGGGCCGCTCCCGCTCCCACTGGGCTTGAGCATGATGGATATGCTCCCACTGGTGTTCAGGACAACAGACATGGGGCCGCAGCTGCTCCCACTGGGTTGGAGGAAGAAGGTCGCAGGACCGCTCCCGCTCCCACTTATCCTTGAATCAAGGTCGTCCCTGCCACACTGCAAGATTCTCAGGAATCATTTCAATGTATGACCTCTGTGGATGTGCCCCTTCCTCCCCTCCTTCAACACCCCTCGATCCCCAATGCTGACCCTGTGGAATTGGTGATGGTATCCACCAGCAATGTGTTCATGCCACCCACCCCTCCTTCTCCACTGGCACCGCATTCTCCCTGTCCTTCCCCTCCTCCACAATTACGCTGGTCCCCTCACCATTTGTCACCTGCCCTGCCTTCGAGAAGTACTACCCCTCAGCCAAACCCAAATATGGAACCAGTAACGGTATCCACCAGCAATGTGTTTGTGCCACCCACCCCTCCTTCACCACTGGCATTGCATTCTCCCCATCCTTCCCCTCCTCCACAATTACGCCGGTCCCCTCGCCATTTGTCACCTGCCCTGCCTTCTAGAAGTACCACCCCTCAGCCAAACCCGAATAAGAGAGCGGGAACATCCAAGGAGAGAGAGGAGGTCAAACAAGGCAGAAAGAAGTTATGATTGGACATTTTTTTTTACATGCATACAGAAATATTGTTGAATAATTAGTCTGCAAATTTCACATTTTTCCTTTTCTCTCTTTTACCAAGGGTTATGTTTAAAATGGCCTCCTGTTGTGTGAGGTCATCAGCTGTCTTTCGGTGTCAACCCTCTGATTGGTTGATTGTCAGGTTTTGTTGGGATGGGGGTGGGGTCATTGGTAGATAGCTAACTGCTGATGATCCTATGTCCACCAAGCTGGCCGCTCCCAATGTGATCCCTGCTGACACTGATGTTGTGTTTCCTGGATCATTTCCTTCCCCTGATGTTGCCATTGAAGTGGGAACCATGGTACGATGTCACCCAAAAAGGGGGTGAGGTTCAGAACATTGTGATGTCTGTTGAGGAGGCAGAGTGGAGTTGTCATTTCGTAACAGGGATGGATCAATAGGGGGGTCATCCACATTGTCACCTGACATGGGTCCCATGTACCTCATGTACATGTCTTGAGGTATAAGATACTGCAGTTCACCATCACCTGGACCATTAATTGGCTGTGGCTGAGCAAGGCCAGCTCTACAGAGTATGTCCATCATCATTTGATTGACTTGTACATCGTTCAACAGAGTCGCACTTGTGTTCAAGTTGTGTGCCTGTTCTGCCATCAACCTTTGGCCGGGTTTCTTTGGCTTGGATTTGCCTTTTGCATCTTTCTGGCTCTTGATTGTGAACGTGGGTTGTGAGAAGATACAGATAAGCCTTGGGATTGGCCCTTGAAGTTGGGGTCAGGCATGGGAGCGGGAGCGGGAGTGGGTGCAGGTGCATGACTGGGCACAGGTGCGGGTGCGGGTGTGTGACTGGGCACGGCAGCGGTAGCGGCAGTGGCGGAGTCTACATTGGGCATGGCAGCGGCATTTGCATTATGTCGGCCAGTGCATCTGCGCATCTGTCGAGAAAATATATGGCTATTCACATTATTAGGATATTGCGCAGGAGACACACTACCATTGTGTAGCTTGATGCTTTTGAACCTGAATGCTCTCTCAGGGCCCTGTGCCATTTGCCGCTGCAGAATGTGGTCGAAGAAGTCTTCTCTGACACTCTTTTGCATGTTCTGTGGGTCTCTCCATTTGAACCTGGCTGGGAGATATTCAGGATTGATGAATGTTGATGTGTGCTTGGCAATTGCTGTGAATGGGACATGGCGAGTATGACCATTGTTCGCTAATTCTGCATGCAGATAAGTAACAACTCACTGAAAAGGAAGTGATCATACTGTAATGCTGCCCAACATACAACTTAAACCATTCCTCCAGCTCTTTTTTCTTGTACAGTGAGCCTTTCCATGGTGTGGGTAGAATGGGGAACCCATTGCTAGTCATCTCACATCGGATTTGCGTTGAGTCACCATGCGCTGCTGATCTTGAAGCAACATCTGGTGCACGTAAAGCCTTGATATAGCCCATGAAGTGGTGCTTGAGCTCTGTGATCTCATTATTATATGTGTCTATAAAGGATCATGCAGGGGTGGCCATCAATGATGAAACATTTTTGTGGCTATGATTGGGCATGGGATCGGCAACGGCAACAGCAACAGGAGGGGAAGATTTTCACTCATGCGTCAACAGCCATCAAACCATCAGGTGCAGTGTAGGCCGTGAATGTCACAGACAGCACCCCCATTTCTAGCCACTGTTGTTGTGCAGTCTCCTCCACACACTTAACCAGGTTCTTCTCTGCTAGACTGTGAAACATCAATAACATCATTGGGAGCAGCCATGGGTTGACATACATTCACTTCGTTTTCTCTGGATAACCTTTCTGCTCCATTTTCTTCTGCTTGGCCTCAAGCACTACTTTTTCCTCTGCAGTCATGCTTTCAAAAATCCTCTTGATGGCTGGCAGTCGGTTCTGGAACCATCCAGGCATACTTGTGGATGTGTCCTCAACACCTAACATATCTCCAATCTCTTTCCAAACTCGGTCCTGGTGTAAGCTCCAGATCACTTCTGATCACTTCACTTTGAAGTTGTTTGACTTCCTTGAGGAGCCTTTCGTTATTCGCCAGTTGTTCAAAAGCCAGTTTGTTGGTTCCTGGCAATGTGATCAATAATACAACATTGAATAGGATGATAGCCCACCTTGGCACACATGCAACTCTCCTCTGGATCTATTGGGGTCATCTCAATTGATGCCCAGTAATTAAAGATGGTGGGAAGAATGTCAGTCTTGAGTATTTGCAATCAGGCAGCTGTTGATTCTTGCGATCGGAATGCATCTTTATAAGGCTTGATGATCTTTCACTCTTCGACCATATATCGGCTCCCCTTCCAGTACTGTCTGTGTCCTGGGTTCTCTGATGGCTCAGGTGGCATTGGAGGGGATTGATGTAGAGGAAGGAATTGTCCTTGCCATCAGTGTAACTTGTCATTTGGCATGAGGATCACACAAGGATAACACAAGGATAACATGAGGCCAATAGTACAATAAATAGCCCATCAACGCAATTGATTCCCCCCAATCATCATGAGCCTGACAAGAGCTCCTTACAAGCGAAAGAGAAGATCAAAGAACAATGCCACCCTGTGTGAGGACGATGATGGTGCGGTGGATACTGTCACACATAAGGAAGTTGAGGTCAACATGAGACATGGACCAAAAACAAAGTGTATCAAGGTTCCCTTGCCTCAAGTTACAGAAGAACATGGTGAATTGAGTTCAGCTGGTATCCACAACAATTAGTGTTCCCAGGTTCAGTCAGGTTCAGTTTTTACCCCAAATTTGCTACTGACCTGACTGAACCTGGTTATCAATATTTTAAATTTTGAGCTAACCTGACCTGACTTCAGTCAGGTTCGACTGAACCTGACTGCATTTTGGCTGTATATCTGACCTAACTGAACCTGACTTGTTGATTTTTTATGAACATTGGCCTGACCCTGACTGCAGTCAGGTCAGCAAGCAGTCAAGTTCAGTCAGGTTCCAGTTTTTTTCAGTCACTCTGACCTGACCTCAGATCACTAACGACAATCCAAGTCTTGCTCCAGAATGGGATATGCAAGAACCTCAGGTGGCTGATGAGCCAGTTCGGCCATGGATCGGCATGGTCAGTTTCTGACACTGATTGACTTACCAAGGCTCATGTACAAATAACAGAGACAGCGAGACTATGTCTTGGAGTTTGTTGAACAAATAGATGAACTGCTGCAAGCATCCCTGTCTCGGCAGGCATGGTCAATCGACAAACAAGTTTGCAACCACTGTTTGTTCAATAAATGGGCAATTTGGAGATGCATCGATTGTTCACTAGGAAGCATGCTTTGCCAAACATGTATGCGGGTGACACACAGGCAAAATCCCTTCCATTGCATTGAATCTTGGACTGGCACGCACTTTTGCAGGGCCAATTTATGGGAGGTTGGCACATACCTCTTAGTTCAGTGCCAGGCAGATCAGCCAATCTGCAACACTCTTCAGTTCCAAATGGAATATCTGGAAACATTCGAGGACATGAAGGATAACGCAGAACAAGAGTCGGCCAATTGGGAAGGTAATTATCAGCATCGGCCTTCCTCACATCAATCAGCATCGGCCCCATATCACGAGATGGGGGTGGCAACGGGAACGGCATTGGCCCCGTATCACAAGTCAGGAGCGGCAACTGGAATGGCAATGCCAGATGAAGCAGGGGACAATGAAGCATTTTTTAATTCCCTTGATGAGATTCTGATTCAAGCTCACAATGCATATGTTGATGATAGCCTACAAGACTTCTTTGATGGCGATGATGCACATGAAGTTGAACACGCCGATGAAGACATCCACAGGTTTGATCCATATTTGCCTAATGCGACTGAAACAGCTGAATGCATGAGGACTGATGCTGCTCCCACCCCTGCTGGGCCTGCTCCCACTCCCAATGCCAGTGCCAATGCCAATATGACATTCAGACCGCCTACTGCCGATGCCTTGAACAACAGTTACATCCGTGTGGTGCATACAAATGGAATACATCACTTAGCGATGGTTACCTGCCAGTGTCAAGGGGAGCACAGAATTCCCTTGGACCTGGTAAGCAGTAACTTGCTACCCACTAGCTTCACCAAAATACACACTCTTTTCACCATGCATGTCCTGGATCATTTTCGGCTCTGTAATCTGGAATTGAAGGCATCAGCCTACCAGTTTTACCAATTGATTCGGCACGTCACATTGCCAATGAGGCCTGCAGAAGTGGTCAACCTCTACCACAAGCTTCAGCACATGTCCTGCTTATGGCATTGGATTAAAAGATTGAAGTGGGCTGGGTATGGTCACAATCAAAAAGATCCATTGAAATCCGAACCAGGATCACTTGCCAACTTCTGTCCAGCTTGTCCTCAAATAGGCATAAATATACCAGAAAATTGGAAGGACGATGAGAACTGGTGGGTGATTAAGCACCTGCTTTGTGCAGTGGTCTCTAAAATGATATTACACCTTAGATTTGTTTTTAAACATGTATTTGTGGCTGATGGCGATTTCAAAGCTGACCATGTTTGGCAGGAAAACTCTGATACTGATATATGGCTATGGGATGGAGCTGGGATGGCCCCAAATCAGGCTGAATACAAGCAGTTTCTCCAAGATGCCATAGAATAATTAACAGTAAGTACACTTCCCTCACCACTGCCACTGCCATTGCTGCTGCCGTTCCTGTGGCTGTGGCTGCTCCTGCTCCTGCTCCTGCTCCCGATCTGATCTGATCTGTGCCCCTTCTGCAGAAGGCACCTTGTGAAAATAAATTCTTAGCCATTGTGAAGGCTTTCCAGGCATCAAAGGCATGTGATAGGACTGGAGTAGCTGCCATTGCATGTGTGCGACACAGATGTTATGCACCCAATGCATTGGTAGACTTGTTCCAGGGAGAACAGCAAAAGAATGTTGACTTTGCTTTCCTCCAAGCACTGAAGACTACCAGGGTTGACCCTCAACAGGGAGTAATGCTGATTTATGACATTGTCTGCCAGTACATCATCTACCTTCAGGAGCACATTGGTGCACATCTTCCAGCTGACCTGACCATTGACCAGGCCATTGGGCTTATGCATGTACATGGCCACAAGGACGAATGCTTTTTTCGCTATGCTCTGTCTTTCATTCCAGGCTCTGGCATTGTAGCAGGAAAAATACTAGAGTCCCTGTGGTCATTGCTGAATTCCATTTCCCCAACAGTCAGGACAGCGACCTTGCCACATTGGGCAGAAATGCTCGATGATCATGCTACAGACTCAAATCACAAGAAAATGCTTGGCATGACCGCTATGCTGTGTGCAAAATCTCAAGAAGCCCTGGAGATCTCCACACAACTTGGCAAGCACCATGCTGACCTTATAGCAGCATTTGGCCAACAGGCAGTCAAAAGATGGGAGGATGAAGTGACTGCAGCAGAATCTCTCAGGCTGACAGATGTTAAGGCCATGGATATCTACGCCACTCGGGGATTGGGAGCAGCAACAGGAGCAGCAACGGCAACAGGAACAGGAGCAGCACCAGCACCAGTTCAATCTGCGGTTGAGGAGTGGATTGATTTCACAATCATTGTTCAACAAATGCAGTAAGTACTGCCTACCATATTCATATATTACAGCCCATTGTTGGCATACACCAGGATTGAATTATGAGACACAGTCCGCCAACTCAGTAGATTGCCAAATATTTCTGACATGCAATCTGTTGAAAGAGAAAGGGCAGCTCTCGCATTCCACATGGCAACCTTAACAGATTTACAAAATGCTGCCAATGTTGCTGACCATGACATTGCTCCATCACAAATCAGCCATTACACTTTTAACAACTCTGATGACTTAGACCCTTCTGATGATGACACATGTACAGCATCAGGGCCTTCACATCTTCCAACTGACAGAAATGCTATTCCAGTTGAGGAGCAAGAAGTATACCTCCCATTTAATGGCCCTCTGGCGGAGGTGGAGATTCATCTCAGGAAGAACCAGGCAAGCTGACTGCTGCATCGGCTGCAGGAGCTCATCATGGACAAGTCATTTCAATATTCACACATTATTCGAGTGGCCCCAAGAAAGGTAGTTTGCACACAAGCACAAGCTACTGTCGAGGAGTTGGTTAATAAAATTGCCCTGCATCCCCGAATGCATAACCATTGCCAAAGCAGATTGGTGGTGCTGGATTGTGATGCTGACACCTTAAATATGTTTCAGCAGTTAAAAAAGGATGATCTCAATGCTAGCACAGCTATTCTCAACCCGAATGCTCCAGGCTCCAGTAATATTCATCTGTCCTGGATTTGGCATAATTCTTACATTCAGACTGGTGTTACTGCCTTCGCCGATACCGATGCCGCTCCTGCTCCTGCTCCCACTCCTGGTCCAGCTGATCGATTCTGGGAATGTACGTGTATTTTGTGGCTATTCATTCGCATTGCACTAAACTTCTTGTATAGTCAGGCAAGTACATTGGCTTCACTCACAGGCTCAGAGAAATCGATGGAAGGAGGAATTTCTGCTGGTCACATATGAAATGCAGTGGACTGTGCGGTATTTCATTTATCACAGTGAAGGGTGGCAGTCAGCCTTGCACTCAGAGAATATGTTGCCTGGCCCCCTAGCCTATGCTAACTGTCAGTGGGCTTTATGGTGTGAATTGGCATTCAGGGCTGACACTGTGTTTACATCAGCAAACATTGATTACATCTCCCCTCTATTATGTAAACTCGATCATCTTGATCTCTAACTGTGATCATCATGTCAAATAAATGTCTCTCAGTCTTCAACCCTTTTTCTTTATAATCGGGGCCGAAAGGTCCACTCCAAATGCATACACAGCAGATCATTTGGTATGCAGAGTCCTGTTTCCATCAAGTCCTGTTGCACATGGAAGGGGCAAATGTCTCAAAGCAAATATGGATGCAAAAGGTTCTATATTGTGAGCTTGTAAGCAGGGTCTTTTAGTAATTAAGTAAGAGATTTGTCACTGAAAAATACGGCAGCTGTGTATCATGTCTCAAATCGGCTTTGCGACATCAATCGGCCTGGTGGTTGAGATGCCAATCCTGCTGTGTTTGTTGGCTGACAGTCTTGCTGAAGTGAACTTCGACTACCTACCACTTGGATTCCATCCATCCCTCTTGGCCGTGTTGGATGATGGTGTCACCCACCAACTTACAAGCAGTCTAGTGCCCTCATATGCCCTGGATTGGTGGAAACATTATAGCGAACTGGCAGTGGACAACATCATGGGCATTGACACCCTAGATCAGTGCCTTGATCACTATTAGCAGTACTTCACTGAATCTGACTCGCCCGCTGCCGCTTCTGAAGCCATTCCCATTCCCATTTCCATTCCCGTTCCTGTTCCTGTTCACGCTCCTGCCACTGCCCCTGATTGCCAATCCTGCATCAACCTCCGGGGTCTCATAGATGATATGCTGCATGAAGCGCACAGTATACTTCAGTTTCACTGCGGGCCTGGGATCATACAAACAGTGGATATAATGGGAATATAATGGGAATGAATTTAAAATGTATTCCCAGTATATCCATCTGATAAAATTTGAATATATTTAAAATTTATTCCTCCAT
>QFEU01002165.1:0-22502 GCA_003316345.1 Tricholoma terreum
ACGAAGGATTGTATTGGGAGCCCGAAGGTTGAGAGGAGGACGGATACGAGTATGATGGATTGGAGTAGTCAGCAAGGGTATTGTAGCCTGGTCCAGGCTGGGCAGGCGCGTAGTCGCCGTAGACCGATTGAGGAGCATTGGAGGCGGTCATCAAGTCCGACGGTGGTGCGTAGGGATCCTGAATACCGGACGTCGACGTTGCATCACTTTGGTGCGAAACATGTTCTGCCGAACGGTGACGGTTTCAATAAGACAGTGACTGGCCTCAGCAAATGGGACATTACCAGCAAAAGTAGGCTCCGGAATATTGTACGCTGATTCACTGTACCGTCCTTGCTGACTTGTGCCCCCACCCAAGTCAGGCGCATAACTACCAGTAGAGTAACTGGAAATCTGCGAATGAGGCCCTTGCTGGGAATATTCATGGAATGCAGGAGATGTTGCACTGTTATCCACGCTGATAGGGTTCGAGTGCTGCGCGGTCGCGCCAGAATGTGGCGAATAGGACGCGCCAATTTCGGGGAATGGGTCCTCATGGGAAGACTGTGGTTCCCCAAGCGCTGCAAATGGATCGGACGCTGGTTCCTCTGAACCAAAGAGCGAGGCGGCAGCCTCTACACCATTCATCTGGTCCCTTATAAAGTTTTTCAGTTACAAGTCGAGGGACCAGAACAAGTTGGTAGACAGGAGTTAGACGTCAGACGTTTGTAAGTCCTGGTATATTTGGTTGACTTTGGCTTCGGTCGACACGTCACTTTAAGTTGCAATAATTTGGACCGAACAATATCGGTGAAACACAGAAGAGCGGTCCAAGAGATGAACATAAGCAGTGCAGTATGCGAAGGGGAAGGTAGGCAAGTAATTAATTAAAAGGCCGAGTAAGAGTAAGACTGGTGACTGGGAAATGCCACAAATACTAAGTATGCACTTTAATAGATATAACATCCAACGTGAAGTGATTCTTGTTTAACAAATCCTAATGTGAAAGATGATGGGTTAATTGCAGATTATGATGGTATGTTGAATATGGATGTAATGATCCTGGAGTACGTGCGTAGAAGAGAGAAAACTGTGCGGTAACTCAATTTGTTTGGTCTGGAGGTGTAATAGCCAATTGCGGGGTAGAGACATGCTGAAGCGAGGGCGGAATTGCTTTTTGAACCAGTCTTTCGACTTTAAGTGCCATGAGCATGTATCTAGCAGCTATTGCAAGAATGACATACTAGAGGTAAGGTGCTTGGTATATGCATTTGAGAACCTCCGCATGGTTGCAAGGTGAGGCCTGACGTCATTGATCAAGGCTTCTCGCTGTAGTCCATCGGCTACGGTAAGAGCACGCTGAAGGACATAGTCTGCAAAACAAGATAAGCAGAAAGATACAACGCGAGACACTGAAAGCGACAATTACTGGCATATTGATCCTTCATCATGGTAACAATGGGGCTTGTGCCATCATTCTTCGCAGTCATAATTTCATCGATGAGCATGCGACGACTATTTGTGTCAGCGGATACGAGAGCCTTCTCGATGACATTGGATGCGAATTTGTGTCGTGCCAAGTGGAGAACCTGCCCAGATATTTTTGAGATCACAAGTGACCTATCCTGTGGCCTACCATGTTCGAGAACGTATTGGATAACATAGTTCTGGTAGTGCGGAAATGAAACGACTGCCACTGTAAAATAATATCGAAAACTTACCCCGAACTGGTCTTGCATCAGATTGATGGTATGCTTGTGAAGCTCGTCCATCAGCGCTTGTGTGGTATCCGCCGGAAGATGTTCAAGGCATCGCTGAAGGACGCGACAACCATACGGATGGGTAGACAGATCATAAACATGTCCACAGAAAACACTGACGAAGGTCAGGCGCTCGGAGGATACTCGCTCGATAAGTTTTTGGATCACCTTAAAAAAAATATTATCAATCACAAGTGACATATATGAATAATGAGAAATGACCTACATGATTACCATTCGAGTCTTTGACACATTTTAACACACAGGGTTCAAGCTCTCTCACAAACATGGATTGTTGTTCAGGTAAAATGTACTCTATAGCCTAGCCAGTATAAAACGGTATTAGCCACGTTTACTCGAAAGTAAGAAGATGACGTGCCTTCTGAACAACTCGACAGCCATACATCTGTAGGGAGAGGAAAAGAGCATGTCCTTCCATGGTACTTGCAAGAACAGTCTTTTGCACCTGGGTTCCATGTTCGAACAGTTTTTGAATAACCTAGTTGTATGTCGTTGAGTTGGTGCAACAGAGACAATAGGTAGGGATAAACGCTCACATAATTACCAAATACATCTTGAATTAGCTGTAAAGTATTATCTGGGACGATTTCGTCGAATACGAGCTGTTTCTCCTCAGTGGTCGCGGTCTCTAACTTTTGTTGAATGAACCGTGAGCCATGCTGGTCGCCACTGAACTCAACGATGAATCCAAATATGTCCTGCAGTGTGTCAGACTAGGTGAAATTGAACAGCTGGAGTATTAATATACCCTAAGCTCCCACTTGCGTGCTTTGCTGTTTCGGAATTCGTCCAAGATAGGGCTACGAAGAACGACAGGGGTCTCTATAATACCACCGCGACGGGGAGATCGAATATTATGCGGATATACGTGAAGCGGACTCGGTCTATACATGACACGGGGAGCCATCATAGAAAGTGGGGAGCCATATTCCAGACCAGGGGTAGTATAACCCTGGCGATTAGGCGATGGCGTTGATCTCATCGGTCCGTACATTACATTCTGGGAGGGAATGTGTTGCTGAACGTTGTACTGATACAAATGATCGAGTTCAGCGAGCAATCATCTTATATTTCATCAGTGACAAACCTGCATTTCACGCTTCTTGTCGGCGAGGGTCGCAGGGATTTGTGGCGCCGCCATAGGAGAATGTGTTGGTTGCGGATACATGACCGGTTGATGCGTCGGATAATAGAACTGAGAAACAGGATGAGCAGCCGCTCCGTAATCAAAAAAGATGCCCTGCTGGGTACGGTGGATGTCGGGAATCGTATTCAGGTGCATCCCTTGAGGCGCCACCGGAGGATACAGGCTGCCTGGAGATGCCGGGGATGGGTAGATAGTTGCATCTGTAGGCCCGTATCCATATTGAAAGTCGGTATAGGGATCGCGCACAGCAGGAACGGCATAATAAGGATTGTAATCAGGTTGAGGATATGCGCCATATGGGCGGGGAGGCATGGAGGGGGCACCATGAGACATGGACTGATACTGACGAGTCTGTTGAACATTATGATCATCTTCGACAGCCATACCACGAAGTGCGACGGAAAGCTCTTCATTCACCACGGATGATGATTGATGACCACCATAGTTTGCACCAGTTACAACGTTGTGGGTACTGCCCTGCGGGCCTGAATGGACATTTACTGAAGTCGAGGAAGGAAATCCTGGAGCACCAGCCCCTGGTCCGAGGCCACCATCATACCGCCGAGATGAAATTTGTCCATTTTTGGCCCCGACTACACGGTCGTCCTGAAAAGGTATGCAGTGGATCAGATAAAACTTTAATAAAGTTGGGACCAAAGAATTACCGTCCTTGGAGCCTGAAAAGCCGCCTGAGTCACATTAATGTTCCTTTGCCTCGCATGATGTAAGTTCAACGACGTATGCGATTCCTGTATCAACCTATCAAGCTTGCTGACGGGAGGCATGCCACGTAAAAACTAACCATGTGTGAGATATTTTTCGGAGGGACCTCGTTGGCATCATCCCAAGTTCCGGCTGAAGATCGTGACGCTTTCCACCCCTCTGCAAGATGTCCCCGAGGATTTGGATCGCCTGGAGAAGGCTGTAAGTCACTGGCGACAGAGGAAAGAGACACGTTTCGAGTCGAAGACGGGGTTGCAGCCCCCCAGACCTATATCATGTTTAGTCTCCTGAAGAAATCCGAACATTGCGGCACCAACCTGCCATCCTGAGTTGCGTCCCTGACCATTGGAATGAGACATGCCCACGCCGTATATATTGGCGGCGGTAACGGCAGGATTCAAGCTTCTCTGGGAATGTCGCTGATGACTGGTATAAGCGGGAATGGCATTAAAATGAAGAGTAGTGCGGCATACACTGCTTGGTGAGCCCGACGGGGAGTGGGCTGCGGAGTGGGTTGAAGACCCAGAGGGTTTTCGGGATGAGGCGCCAGACATAGGATGCAAATTATACGCTGAGGAGAAAAAGGATTATAGCAGAGGTGTGAACAGAACAAGGGACATACGAATTATGGAGATATAGCAATGGTATTAGAGCTAGAGAGGAAAGGATATGGGGTTAGCGAAAGGTATGAAAGCGGACGCGACTTACGAGACGAAAGAAAGGGAAAGCAAAGGAGTGGGGTTTGGACAAAAGAATGGAGGTTGAAGATAGGCCAGTTGTTGACCCTTAGACGGACGACGACGGAGACTCGGCAGGCATCCAGGCAGAGGAACGGAATTGAACCTCTTGGCGGAGGCAATATGTACCCAATAAAAAACACCCAAGTGTTTCAGCGGGACCAAATGGGTTTAGCGCCTTCCAGATTAGGTCTTCCTAGGTCCCCGCCTCACTCGATATGACGTAACCCTGAAGGCTTCCATTTCTCTCATATTATGTACTTGCAGGTAGACGTATTATAGCAATTTTATTCAGATAGTGCAAGAGATGTAAGCGGAAAAAGAAAAAGAAAAAGAAAAAAGTCAGGCCTCCTGCTTCAGCGAGAATTGAAAAACCACGACGCTCGTTTCGCTGCTAGGGCACAGAAAAACATTCTACAGTTAAAATGGCGCAATCACCGCCGAAACAAATACTCACCAGATCTGCCAAAATGTTGTGAGATTGACAGGATACAGGAGCAGGAGAAACTACGTACCCTGCATCCTCATTCTGTAGTCTACCCAACGGGTTGGCGCTGACTCCGCCAGTGATCGACGTCGGCGTCGAAACAGCAGCAGCACCTCCCCCGCCTCTCAATGGTTTGGCAATGCGTCCAAAGTTGAGTGATGAAGATGTTGCAGTCTTTTGAGCTATTCGACACACGGAGGGGTTAGACGTCGATACGATATACGTACACAGGCTGAGTTACACCCACCTCGAGCCTGATCCAATCGCTCCTTGACGGCCTGCAGTTGGGTTTCGAACTTCTGGTTCTGTACTGACAGCCGGCGGTCAGCATCCTGCAGCAGAGCTTCCAAGCTCTGTATCCTCTCATTCCGAGCAAGTAATTTGCGCTCAGCGATCCCAGCCTCCTTCTTCAAAGTCGAGTTCTGATCCACAAGCTGTCCAACAAAACATATCAGTACTGCGGATATACGGGGCTTCCCCTTCCACGAAGTGTCTCCTGGCAACGTTACCTGTTTCTGAACCAACGTCAACTGTTCTAGGTTGCGTTCCAAAAATGCCATTTTCTTCTGTTGAGCTTTGCTGTTGCTATTACGAATCACATTGTTATATTGCTCCTTGATTTCGTCAAGTTGGATTTCCAACACAACGACCTGGAGACAAGTAAATAGTTGAACATATATTTAGAATGCAAGGAATCTTTTCCCACCTTCTCGCAGCGATTTTGCAAATCGCGCAAGAGAGACTTCTTGACCCCGTCAAACTCCGCAAGCTGCACATTGATGGCCTTCCGCGTCCGCTCAAGATCTTGCGCGCTTTCTGCGAGGTTCTTACCTCCTTCGATACCAGCGGAAGTCACGGCGAAAGCCCGCTATGTGGCGCCACGGGTATCTTAAGTCAAATAAACATGATGACTCAATGGGATCCTCATTACCTTGAGTTCTTCGTTGACGCTCTTCAAGCTCTCGATAGAAGCATTTAGGCTACGGATTTCGTTCGCCTTCATCTCAAGTTGTTGCCTCAGATCGTAGGCTTCACTCAGATGTGCATCTCGCTTGGCGGCGTATTGAGCTTCAAGTTTGGCCTAGAAGAGAACATATGTAAACGATGTCCTCCCTCAATCAAGCCGTAATTCCAAACCTTGAGGCTGGCCATCGAGTCGGCCAAGTCTGCATCACTGGTCTCTTCCTCGTGAATGGTCTTTTCTATCTCGCAACATAGCTGTCAATGATCCGCAATCACCTTCTAATCAACCAAATACACTCACCCAACAGTTCTTCATACTCAGTCTCCAGCGCCGCCACTCTAACCTCCAGCTCATCACGCCTCCTAGTTACCATCTCGTTCTCTTCTTGACTTTGTCTAAGCCTATCCACCGTTTCTCTAACCATACTTTGCCCCTCGGACAATTGCCTCCTGATCGCAGTCAGATCGTCGGGGGACAACGACCCAGCGGTATCTATATTGTCTAATTTCGTTAGTATCTGTCGCAGTTGTTCGTCCTTCTCGGAAAAAGCTCCTTGCTATAAAATTTACACAAAAGCAGGTAAGATAACTTAGAAAACAAAGAGTGGATAAAGTCACAAACCGTGTCGAATTTGGCCATCATTATCGCCATCTTTTCCTGTTTGCGTTTTTCTTTGTCCTCAGCCGCTATATCTTTCTGACTGGTCTTCAGGTCCAAGATTTGCTTTCTGAGCTCTTCTAATTCGCTCTTCGCATCCTGATTCTGCTCCTTGAGAATATCGATGGTGATGGCGCCTTCCTTGTTGTCGTAGTCAAGTCTCTCCACTTGTAATCTCAATTCATTGAGCTGAGTTGACATCGACTTGTTCTCCTAAAGCACCAGAGATTATGAAGAAAGGGAGAGAAGAAACTCAATACAACCAAAGCAAAGACCAGAAACAGTGACCCAACCTTGCTAACCGAGGCCTCCTGCTCCTTCAAGAAGAGTAATTCCTCTCGTAATTCCTTGACGAGCTTGTCAGCAGCAACAAGCGCCGACTCTTTCTCTGCAAGCACATCGCTGAGCTCATTTTCCCTCCTCAAAAATTCGTCTCGTTCATCCTTCTCCAATCCGACAACGGTCGGCGTCGGTGGTCGGCTATCCAAGTCTCCCCTAAGCCCTTCAACGGCAGGGATCACAGGTGTCATGCTACGGGATGTAGGCAAGGAAGCGGAAGGCGTAGGCGATGTGGGCGGCTTCCTTGCTGCTGCTGCTGGTGCAGTCGCCGGGGAGGCGCCAGATGTCCCCGACTTGATTGAAGCGGCCCATTCTGCTTGCTCGACATGTCCTCCAGAGCGCCAAATTGCCAATTCTGCCTCGAGAGCGGCAATGTACTTCTGATACGATGTATTGGCCAAGTTCGCTTTCGCTAAAAGGCCCTTGAGTTCTAGAGGTGAGAGTTCGGCATTTACGCGGGCAGTGTTCTTGATGGATTTGGCTCGGATACCAAAACGCAGTGTGGAGAGTGTTTCCGCTTCATTGTAAGACGAAGGTGAACAGTTTATAATCAGTGTAGTCCGCGAGTTTCCTCCCAAAGACTCTTGGAGGATTCGCGTAAGCTTGGAGTCACGGTAGGGTATATGCTTTGCCTAAAGGGATATCAAGATCCAAACATTTAGCAATTCAAATCACAAAAGCCAAAAGGAAAAAGGAAAAACCAAACAAGATGTGTCCACGAGCGAGGAAATCATTTACCTTGCTGTCCGTCAACGCGTTGATGACCATTCCCAAGGCAGATAAAGACTTATTAATCTTCTTCGCTTCCTCTAGTGTTTGGCCTGATGCTCCTGTTTTACCGACTTTCTCGGAACCAGCCAGGTCGACGAGATAAAGGTTGCCCGTTTTCTGAGCGCCTGACTCCGTGTTTCGTTGCTGTATGGTAATCAAGAATATGGAATGAGATCGAGACGATTCCGCATTCATATCTATTATGCGGTATGCTCTCAAATGGAGCATGTACGATGCATACAGACACTTACTTGTCGACGAGATCACTCTCGCTGCGCCTCCTGTCCGCATGATTTCATACACCTCTCGCGCACTGCTGACGTAGTAATCTGAAAGATTCTTGACGTAGACTCCTTTTGATTTTTCCTCGTGTACTTGCAAGTTGTCGTTCTGTGCTACAATAATGGAGGACTTAATCAATGCATTGGAAACCAAAAGAAAGGATATCACGTACGCGCCAGAAGATCCCGAATTCTTTCTAGATAGATCTCCATGTAAGAGACCTTGACAAGATATTCGAGATGCGCGTCGCTCTCCACAATTGACTGGAATATTTGCTCCGTTATACGAGGAATGATACCTCTCAGTTCATCAGAGTCGATGTCCGCTCCCTTTTCAAAGTATGGGTTCCACACTAGGTCAGAAAGAAACAACGAACCGTACCATCATGGTGAATGTCTTTCCACTACCCGTTTGGCCATATGCAAAGACAGTGCCGTTATAACCATCGAGGACATCTGGATAAAGCAATAATTGAGATAAGAGAGCCATGGCACTCTGCGTTTGACACAAAACGGGACGACGCATTACCTTTGACAATGCTGATACATGATGCCAGTAAACGGACAATTTTTGCAGGACGTGATGATTATCGCGGACTTACTCCTTGACCCCATAATCAAAGACTTCAAGTTGCTTTGTTCCCATCGGAAAGACTCTATCGAACGTGAAACCATCCTTCTCCGGTCCCGACATGGTAGAGGCAGAGCGCAGCTGCACAGTCTGGAAGTTCTCATCAAAGCCTACGCATATTTCCCCGCCCTCGCGTGCTTCGATTGCGTTTGGCGGCCGGAAACTGAGCACTCTTTGATGAGTATTGACGTCCAATGGAAGACGTTGCTATGCGCGTACCGACAAACGACTTTAATGTTAGTGATACTTGCCATAATGGCAATCCGTAGATCGCTCTAAGAGAAGCAAGTGAAGACGGGTATATATGAAGGGTATGGGTAGTGTCAAAGGGTTCAAGTTCAGCGTTCGAGTGCGACGTGCGCGTGAGGCTCGGGCAACGGTCAAATGTGTTTGTGGTTGTTGCCGCGAATAAGTCAAAGGACAAGCTCGGCGGATCAGTTCTCAGCACTCTAGCTCTGATGCAGGAACCAGCTTGGTGGATACACATTATCGCATTTATGCTCTGCTATGTGCTACGTGTACAACGTCCAAACTAGTATTATATCTATGACTGTAACAGAAACGAGTCAGCCTAGTCATCATCATCGCTGTCCACAGAGGGTGGTGCTGCGACAGGCCGGCTCGATGAAGCAGTCGGACGACGAAGAACCTGCTCTTCTTGCTGTGCGGCATCAGCAGCATCGATCCATTCGGAGTATATATCGATGGGTTCGGTTAGATCTGACGAGCAGTTCATCCATAGTACTTCAAAATATGAGCTAGGCGAATGACGCACGGTTCACTTTGCTTTGGTACCGTTGATCACAAACTCGACACACGAGTTGGGCTACACCTTCTTTTCTATCAACTCTTACAGTAACGGATTTGTCGTGATGGCAAAACAAGCAAGTAAACGCGGTGTCTGTGCAGTTCGTGAGACTCGAACGGAGAGGAAAATGAAGGTGACTTGCCAAGAGGGACCTTTTGTCTGGCAGGCGCTGGTTTTCTGGAAGACTTTTTTCGCTTGCCCATGGCAGTGGCAACAGGAGGATTCAGAGCTGACTCCGCCAGGATGCTACCTAAAATAATACGCCATCACGTGATGTTGACAACTGTAGTGTGTTGAGTCCGTCGGCGGCGCGCTTCCGATTCTCCTCCCCAACGAGCCCTGCTCGTCGTTCAAAGCGATGACCACCCGTCGCCCTACCTCGTCGCGTGCAAGGAACAACACAACTACGAATGCAATGCCGCCTCCTCGATCTCGTTCGGTCGTGTCCAGGTCCACTCCCTCGACGCGTTTAGCTGATGAACCTCCCATCCGCGAACCCACACCAGCTCTTGCAACCTTGAAGAATTCTAAAACGCACGACGATGTCGAGACGAATATTCAGGTGGTCATTCGCTGTAGGCGTCGTTCCGAACGCGAAATCCACGATAATTCCCCCATCATCGTCACCTCGAATGGCGCCAAGAGCAAAGATGTCTCTGTACAGATGTCCGCTCCTATATCCAGCTTGGGTGTTGTCACTCTCCCTCCTCTCCGAACCTATCCTTTTGATCTCGTATTCGGCCCCGAGGCGGATCAGGCGCTGATTTATCACAATGTTGTCAGCCCTATGCTCGACGAAGTTCTTATGGGCTACAACTGTACCCTTTTTGCGTATGGTCAAACCGGCACTGGTAAAACGTATGTAAATATTTTAACTCTGGTGCTCACACTCAAGTTTGGCCAGGTACACAATGCAAGGGGACCTCACACCGACCCCAATGGGAAATCCTTCTTCAGACGCAGGAATGATTCCTCGCGTGCTCTTCCGCCTTTTTCATCACTTAGAAACGTCCCAGGTGGACTACAGCGTGAAAGTTTCGTATATCGAATTATACAATGAAGAACTTCGTGATCTTCTTGCGAATGACTTATCGGCGCCCACGGGAAACACTCAGCCTATGGGTCTGGGTAACAAGGACACCAACAAAGATTCCAACAAAAATCCGGACGGCGGCCTCAAGATCTTTGATGATGCAACGAAGCGAGGCGTCATGATTCAGGGCCTCGAAGAAATCGCGGTCAAGGACTGTCGGGACGCATTAACCCTATTAACAAAAGGCAGTCACCGAAGGCAAATCGCAGCGACCAAGTTTAACGATCACTCAAGTCGTTCACACTCCGTATTCTCTATCACAGTGCATGTCAAGGAGTCTTCGACAGTAGGAGACGATTTATTGAAGATCGGAAAACTGAATCTCGTTGATTTAGCCGGCTCTGAAAATATAGGGAGATCGGGGGCTGAGAATAAGAGAGCGAGGGAAGCAGGAATGATAAATCAAAGTCTTCTTACTTTAGGAAGGGTGATCAATGCTCTCGTTGACAAGGCACAACATATTCCATATCGGTATGTCTGTCCGGAGATGCTGGACCATATCAAACTCATTAACGCATTGCCAGTGAATCCAAACTTACGCGCCTCCTTCAAGACTCTCTAGGGGGATGTACGAAGACCTGTGTCATTGCGACTGTCTCTCCCGCCCGGTCAAACATGGAAGAGACTCTATCCACACTCGACTATGCACTTCGAGCGAAGTCCATCAGGAATAAACCTGAAGTCAATCAGCGTATGACACGGAATGCCCTCCTGAAAGAGTATGTCACTGAGATTGAAAGGCTGAAATCAGATTTACTGGCAGCCCGGGAAAAGAATGGTATATTTTTCTCGGAAGAGACATGGAATCAGATGACTATGGAGCAGGAGTTGAGGTCAACGGAGCTGGAAGAGGCGAAGAAGCAAGTGGAGATTGTCGAGAATCAAATGAGAGCTGTGCGGGAAGAGTATGAGCAGAGCATTGGGCTGCTGAAAATCAGGGAAAGTGAGCTCGGCAAGACACGTGAAAAATTGAAGGATGCAGAGGATGTGCTGGGGCAGAAGGAAGAGGAACTTGTGACAGTAAAAGAGTCTCTAGAAGAAGAGGTTGTGGTGCGGAAGGCTCATCGGGATACAGAGTTTATTCTGGATGGAGTTGCAGATGGACTGAGGAATGTTGCTCAACAGAGTGTTCGAGATGTATCAGAGTTATTGCAGAAGCTTGGTGAGTACCTTGTTGGTGATTACGAAGTTGTCAGTGACCAATGTCTGTCCACAGAGCGCAAGACAAAAGTTTTGAACTCGAACTCGCATGCTGTTTCTACAAACGGGAAGACGATAGCCACATCAACGCAGACGTTATCACAAAAGCTTGATGATTTTGTTAAGCTGGTCTCCCAGAGTGCGCTGAAGCTCCGGAGTGACGCTCAAGATTTTCAAACGAAAGAACTTGGAACCCTGGCCTCGTATACTGAAAGGGTCGATCAGCAACTACTTCGACTCCAGCATGCCCTTGTCGCCATTCAATCTAATGATACATTGGAGGCTGAAGCGCTTGAAGTGGCTCGTAAGGTCTTGGAGGAGACACATCAAGCATTCAAGACCAGCTTTGGTGGATGGAGCGAGCGGTTGAAGCGCACATTTGAAGAGATGAGCATGGGGGTCAAACTGACCGGCATGGAGGCGCTTGGAGCAGTAGAAACAGAAGTGAAGGCGATGGGATCACTGCTTGAGACTGTTATACGCGAGGCCAGGGGGCACATCGATGCGGACCTCGAAACAGCACGCGCAGCTAAAACCCTTACAAGCGTCAACTGCAGGAACGAAGTTGCGCGGCTGCAACAACAGAATGAGGTCTTGGTCGCGTTGCTGGAGAGTGAGAGGCTCAAGGCAGATAATGCGAAGGACGAACTAGTCCGACGATTTTCTGTTTTTCTTGGGGATTTCACGGTGGAGAGGGACAGGAGTTTGCGAGAAGCTTTTGGAGTTATCCAGAGTGCGAATCAGAAGCGGGAGGATGAAACAGAGCTATTCGTTGAACAACACGACAAACTTATGGAACGGATCAAAAACGATGGCACGGAAGTAAATGGACAACTGCAAAGAAGGTCTGGCGAAAGTAAACGAACCAGGGATGGGGCATTTAAGGTGATTTTCACTTAAAACCAATTCAGCTCATGCTGATGCGACTACCAGACACTGAGCAACGCGAAAACGACGCTGAGTAAGAGTGCGGAGAAGATGCAAGGTACCACATCTGTCTCAATAACATCATATACGTCGCAATTGCAGAAACAGACCGAGGCGATGTCCTCCTCTTGTACTGATGGTGCGCAGGTTACATCCTCATCGGAGTCATTCCTAATCTGCTCATTAGCCTTTGAACAACAGGCACGGGTCAAGAGAGCAAGGATTGAAGCCACAGTTTCATTAGGTGCTGACGTATTATCCGAATATCGTTACATGCAAAGAGGCTTCGGTTCAATCTCCACCGATGTTGATACTACTGTCGGGCAGGCTGTCTCCGAGGTTGATCCCTGCTCTTCTCTTGTTTCATCAGATTAACGACGTTATCACAGGCGTCGAAACTTACTAATGCTACAGAAGCATATCGAAATGTGGCTTCGACTCACATGGGGATCCTTCATGCAGCTACGGAAGCATTGACAGAGCAGGGAACGCGAGAAGACTGGCCTACTGGGACAACACCACGCAAACGAACGTGGGACTATGCAGATAACTGGAGCTTGACGAAGAGTCGAGAGGACGTTCTGAGAGCTTGGAGAGACCAGGGCACCTCAAATATTGGCAGCGAAACATTCCTGGCAGAACATCTGCTGCTTTCCGAAGGAGATGACGGTATGGATGATGATATCGACGTGAGACAGAAAGAAGCCGAAATCCCCGTAGAGCCGGACAACATAGTTGTTTCTGGCTCTCCTAGCGCAGCTTCATCATCATCGTCCAGTGATTCCGCGTCTTCTACCCTCAAAGCAGCCCCGCCGTTACAGCCAAGAAAGATACTAGGCCGCCAAACGGGTATTCCTTCGTTGGGTACGTTAACAGACTCTCAAAATGTATACATGGCACGTGGGTCGCGGAGGGCACGTTAACATTAATATCATATCATCAGGTTGTACTGTAGACTGTAGTATTGTACTTTGCCATAATTTTTATGCAGGACCATGGTTGTGTTCACATGCATCTCTTTGATCTAGGCTCTGGTGCCATGTCTGGGACATTGCTCAAAAGATTTTAGAAAAATCAAAAAAGGTTGGACCTTTTGTATATTCTTTAAAATTCAGAAAAACTTGGCTACATATGGACCACTGGTATATTACAGCTGCAATAAAAGACACAAAATTTGAAATAATCAGTACTATGTGATTTCATGAAGCTGCCATGTCAACATCCCTAAAGAGGTTTGTTATTTGTAAATTTCAGCAAATAGTATATGTCTTGTATATGCATTTTGACTGATTACCTGAACCAGGGCAATCACCCCCATTTTGCCCAGCACCCACACAGAGCCCACACTGTCTCTTATGATGACCTGATGGCAAGATAGTAAAGTTGTCTGGTGAAACAACTCCTTTCTTCTGTAATGACTCTTTTTTCTAACTTTTTCTCAACAGAAGCCTGTTGTGGAATCTGGGGTTACTCAGAGCTTAAGTCACTGTGCACCTAGCACAGTAGGGTTTTCAGCCATTTAGATGCTGAAATAAATGGATGAATTAAGGGTGGATGAATTTGGGATGCATTTTCATCCCATACTGTAGCCAGTCAGGAAGCTGGCCACCTAAGGGTAAAGGGGCCTCAGGTGAGAATATAGTGATGTTCCAAGGGGCTCATATGTCAAACCCTGGGCAAGTACCTTGAGATGTTGTATGATGAGTGAAAAGGCCAGAAATGCAAGGATCAGTGTGGGCAGGTGATTTCCCATATTGGTCACAAATTTGAGAGTGACCTGGAAACTGGCCACTGAGGAATTTGCTATGACTCACAGAACCACTACAATTTTAATGCAATATACTGTCACATACTTGGTGAGGTTTCACAGATATTTTCAGGATTTTAGGATTACCCTGTTTTGTCCAGCAGCCCTTGAAATCTGCCATTATGCTAAAATAAGACAATGGTTATTTCAGGATTGATTTTGATAATCAGGCACATTTTTGGAAATGGCTATCCCATACTTCTCTTGTGAAAGTCTCGCTCCCTGTCACCTTATACAATCTATGGTTCCTTCTCAGCATCAACTTTTGGTTGACTGTTGGCCATGAGATTTCAGTAGACAATACAAGTTAAGTTGTGCAAATATAAGTTATATGATGCTCATGTTTATAGTCAATTATCTTGTTGAGAGCTTCTTGTACAGACATGAGAATATAAGATGAGAAATCAACATATGTAGAATAAATATGGGATATCTTGTTAAGGGCAATAGCCTATAACTCGGATCTAAGTCTAATCAATCAACAGATCAATGCACAAGGCTTTGGAAGGAAGCCGGAGCTTCCAACACTCAAGGGACTGAGAACTATAAGGAACTTAGTATATTCGAGGGATGAAACTAAGATGGAGTACAAGTACTCAAAGTATAGACTATATACTACTGGACTAACATGTGATAACAGAGTGGCATGTGATAATGTAGCGATGATGTAAGAGGCACTCTTACAGGCTTTCATGCATTATCTAGTCTGATGAACAGCGGAGGCTTTCTGTGTTCGAGATCAAGTGATGACATTAGTCGCAACTAAGTCGAACAAGATTTGAGTATAGACGTTATATTGCCTAGGTCAAGCTGGGGGCCTTGACCAACTATGCTACTGCTTTTATACTACAGGCTATGGCTATACGATCCTTGAAACATAAGAGTCAACTACATAGCTCTACGAGTCAGAGAGCGTAAGTATGAATTGAGACAAGTACATACGAGTCATAAGGCTATGTATGAGTTGAGATGAATCATGAGATATAAATACAGCGGGCCCGATAGATAGCAGTCGAGATAAGAGAAAATTTGTAACATATCTTAAGGATGAGATGCTATAGGCCTCTGGTCTCATTTGAACATTCAAATGACAGTAAAATATATTGTAAATGACCCCAAGATCAGAAGAAACAATAAAGAATTGCCCAAGTTAGAATATGCCCTGTCAGGCAGAATTAAGAATGCAATGCTGCAGGCCTCTAATCTATTTCCCCCCCACAAATGGTCATATAGTGAGTTGATATAGTGTTTTTATTTGTGGAAATTGGTGAAGAATTGGCTAAGATATCAAAAGGGCTCTGGAGGACAGTAAAAGGGCATCTGGTATGTCAGCCAAGTCTCCACCAATTTCCATAAACAAAAATACCATCTCAACTCAATATATGACCACTTGTGGGGGGAAATAGATTAGAGGCCTACAGCATTGCATTCTTAATTCTGCCTGACAGGGCATATTCTAACTTGGGCAATTCTTTATTGTTTCTTCTGATCTTGGGGTCATTTACAATATATTTTACTGTCATTTGAATATTCAAATGAGACCAGAGGTGTCAGGAGAAGACTTTTTTGAAATATTATATTGACTCTATCTTAGCAGATCTGATCTAATCTATGTTTGTATCTAATTCCACTTTTATTATCTATAGTAGTTACACATGGTATCGGCATGGTAGTATTAGCAGCATGGATATCGCATGTACGACATCATGGTTGCAAGCATAGTACCACATGTAGTACACATGTACGACACACCATAGCCACATGTAAAGCAGTATATATATTGCAATGGTAACCTGCAGAGTCCTCATTTGAGTTCTCTAAGGATTCACGCCTAACTAGTGTGATGCCTAAGTCAGCATCGAGTTTCCTTTTTTCTGTTGTTAGTATTCTTGTGGGAGCCCGCTTCACACTCAGTAAACTTTGGTTGAAGTAGTGATTAGCATTGCCCTGACAAGAGGCCTATGGCATCTCATCCTTAAGATATCCCATATTTATTCTACATATGTTGATTTCTCATCTTATATTCTCATGTCTGTACAAGAAGCTCTCAACAAGATAATTGACTATAAACATGAGCATCATATAACTTATATTTGCACAATTTATTATTGTCTACTGAAATCTCATTGCCAACAGTCAACCAAAAGTTGATGCTGAGGAGAAACCATAGATTGTATAAGGTGACTGAGTTATGACCTCAATACATGTGGATGACTATATTGTAAGGTCTTATAGTGTAATGGTCTGGGTGCTCTGATCTTACATACATGTGTGAATGTATGAGGTTGAGAGTTCAATCCTTGGTAATTGTAAACTTTTATTACTTCTATCAGAGGAAATGTTTGCAAAATAAGTTTATGCTATCTAATTACAGTAATACTTTGCAAAATATGACTTCTAGATTAGAGTTTATTTTGCAAGTGATTGGGTATACAGTTGAAGAATATATTGCAAAAGATTAACCAGGAGTATTGGCCTTGCTGAGCCACAGCACCAAACACTGGATCCAAGCAACCAGGCCACAACTAAATTGGTTTTTTTTCCATTTTTCTTTCCCCTTTACTTACTGTCCTTACTCTCTCATTGTCCCCCTGCCATCCCACCACTTTTTGCTTGCTTACTTCACCNAGTTATCTTTGTTGCAGAGAAGTAGGGATCAGTCAAGTACAGGGGGAGATAATATATAACTATACCTTCGTTGCAGAGAAGTAGGGATAAGGCAACGAAGGAGAAAAAAGATGTAATATATATGAGCCATGCTCCATGTGAGGTAATGTCTGCATCAGGTCTAGTATATGGTGCAACAACCCTAAACACCGCTACTTTTGTACAAAAGAAATAACAACCACAATATTTGTCCAATCCATTATTCATTTGGTAGAAATGCTCAGTTTAGTAAGGTGAATAGATTGTCTAAACCGATTTTTGATTGGACAAAAATTGGAGGAGAAATAAAATTTTGGTCACGGCAATTTGGCCAGATGATGTAATTATTACCATATTTGGAAGGTAAACTATTTTTAGATTATCTACTCGTCGAATCTCCTTGCCACGGTCTCTGGTACTCACCTGTGGGATGAATACTTCTTGGAGCTGAATTGCTTTACTTGGAATTGAGCATCCTTTGCTGAGAGGCCAGCTCGGTATGCATGCATCCACCTGATCATGCGTTGTTCCCACTTCCGTATGGTCAGGATATCCACAGATGTGAGTGCCTTTGGCATATTCTGCTGAAGGGTCTGGAAGGTGTAATCACAATTCTCCCGAAGCCATCGCTTCACAGCACCCCAGAAGAATTCAATAAAGTTCAACTCACAGTGAAATTTCGGAAGAATAATGCACAAGTGGCCAGCTGCCTCAATTACCTCGCAAACGAGTGACTGTTGTGCCTTGAAATCAGGTTGAGATTCCAGAATTCGTTTGGTGCAGCAAGTGGTTGTATCCATGGTGCACTTTTTGCATTGCATGCGAAGATCATCTCTCCACAGGCCTTGTTCAACCAGTACTTGCTTCATCCCTTTTGGTTGATCAGGGAAGGATGGAAGATTATCGGGAAAGATCATGCTTTGAGTGATTTGTTGCCCATCTTGAATGAACCAACCATTGCACATTCGTGCCTGCTTTCCTCCTGGCCTGAGATTCATGCGAGAGGCAAGGAGTGCATCTTCAGCATACGCTGCGTGACCTTGAGAATTATCGACCATGAAGAGCGCCTGGTAACCTGCCCCATGGAGTTTCTCAAATGTCGGGATAATCTTCTCGCACAGCTATCCATGAAGGTAAGGTGGGTTATTATTGGAGATGTGATGATTGGAGAACATACCTGTTTGACGAAGAGCTCTCCAGTCCAATAGCCTTCATAATTTTTCCCATACTCGAGACTTTGGCTGGTGTCCTTGAGCCAACCCACGGTTGAACAGATCACATCAGACTGATGGATACCACGACCAGCGCCTTTCTTCCTCAGCGGTTGTTCACCATCAAGCACCCAACTCTTTTTCTTCCCATCATTTGCTTGCGCTGTCATCTCATCCTGTGCAACCAACACCAACCAGGGCTCAACGTAATTGTCGGGTGTTGTCACTGCCTCCTGAGCTGGGTCTGCCACATTGTATGTGACCAATCTTCGTTGATATTCCACCATTTTGGGAAGGAACACCTTCTGGCGATATTCAACGACGTCTGGCCTCTCGTGTCCATCAAAATATAACCCTTTTTTGTGCTCCATGTATCGGAACCCCTCTGCATGGAGAAAGTTACGAGCGGTGGACAGTGTGATGCCCTTCCCGACCTTGAGATGCACTCGTGGGAACAATTCGAGTTCCATGTAATGTTTGAGACCACGTGGCATCTCTTCCTCGACGATGTGACGAACATACTTTTCTGCAGCGCTCAGGATCATTTTATCCTTGGTAAACTCAACCAACTTTGCTGGATCCATCGACCATTTATTTGAGCGGAGGTAACTGCGAAGCTCGGCATGTATTGTCGGATCAGTGAGGAGGGAGAATGACTTCACATGGTGGCCTCTGGAGGACTGCGGGAGCTTTCGTGAGTCAACCCAATCCCTCACCCACTTGCAAACCAATCTTGCTCTTCACTTTGCTGAAAACCCTTGGCTCTCAGCTGCCCGCTGCGATGTGTCGACTCCTTTTCATTTGTTTTGCACAACCATAAACAAATAACTTTGGATCGCTCGTGCTCGGTACTCCTGCAAGCCATTACGCCCTGCCCGGAATTCAGTCTTTTTTGATGCAATAACCCTTTCAATTGCGAGCAAAGCATCATGTAATTCTTGCCAGCATGTGTCACGGGCCTTTTGACATGTGATGCGGGATGGGATGTCAAGATGACAGCGCTTAAGCGGCAGAGGCATTCGAGTCTTGAATGTTAACTGCAGTGTGTCCACTTCATCATCAGCTTCATTATCAGCTTCATCAGACTCATCCTCTACCATCCTCGGCACGTCATCTGACACGTCCGATGCATAACCCGTGAAGATCTCCTGGGTAACGAGACTCCCATGCTCCTCAGCATCAAAATCCATCCCATCCTCTCCTGCGGCCTGTCGTGATGTGATCTCTGCTGGGTGGGGCCCATTTTCATCATTTTCAGTCAGTTCGAAAGGCTCAGTTGACATTGTCGTTCCGGGGCACCTATCGGATGCGGCGCGTCGTCCAACCTTCCCGGACAGGAAATTTCTCATAAGCGACGCTCCCTCGCTGATTACAGTGTAAGTACAACAGTCATGGCATTAATGTAATGCATACTCACCTCTCTCGAAGTTCTGCATCGCGTTTTTCCTTGTCACGCGCGTTTTTCTCATTCTGTCGTCTGGTCCTGTCCGACAGCCCATTATATCCAAGTCCCCGTTTGTGCTCGACCTTCTTCCATTGATCTGAGGTCAGATTTAGGGCCTCAATCCTCTGGTATGCAGTTGCCTCATTCAACAATGCTACTTCGTGTTGCAGACTGATCTGAAGGCTTTCAACCAGGTCATCCCCTTCGAGTTCAGGAAACTCATCTGTCTCTGGGCTGGAATCTGTTCCCAAGTCTGAGTCTGTGCCTGTATCCAAGGTATCCGTCCAGGAAAAGTCACTGTCACTTTCTGAGATGTCGTGATTGACGCCGCCTCTCCAGCTTGTCTCCTCACAGTCTTCTTCAGGGTCCAAAGCAGTTATTGAGTCCAGAACTTCGATATCGCCAGATGGAGATAGTGAACGATAGGAACTTTTTTTGTGGTCTTTGGCCGCTCGCGCGATGGCAGCAGCTTCCTTTCACCACTTCTTGGGACGAGCCATTGGTGAATGTTGTCTTGCCACTGCAATATCGTGGGATTACTACAGTACATTTAGTCATTTATCGCACTAGTTCAAATGCGGGACCTCGATATCGCTCGCCACCATCGCGGAGATGTAACCACAAAAATTTTTTTTTTTGCCCCGACAGATTTGGCCACTGTCCAAAGTGGCGGTGTTTACGGTTGTTGCACCATACATAAATGGAAGGTCGCATCAGATGTGGGCAATTAAGGAAAGGCATGCATCAATCAAGTTCTCGTTCAGGAGTTGTGACACTAATGTTCATTGAGGTGCCACGGCGTTTGCTACAATGCTGGTGGCTGTGCTCAGCGCCGAGGGTGTGGCTATGCTCAACACTGAGGGTGTGTTGGTGCTGAGGATGTGTGTGTTCATGGCATGGGGTGTTGCAGCAGCCTGTTAATAGTTGAAACGGGCTTTTGGTTAGTGTTCATTGCAGCGGTGTTTGCTACAGCTCCGGTGGCTGTGCTCAGCAGTAGTGGTTGTCTCGGCGCTGAGAGTGTATTGGCGCCAAGGGTGTGTGGCTGTGCTGGTGGTGTGGGGTGTTGCAGTAGCCTTGAAACAGTGAGTGTTTGTTGCAGTAGTGAATGTATCATTATGGTGTTGGTGTTCGTGAAAATGCCAGTGGCTGTGCTCGGTGTCTGTGGGTGTCTCGGTGCCGAAGGTGTGTGGCTGTGTCGGTGCCGAGGGTGTGTGCTGGTCATGGCACTGGGGAATGTGTGATGGTGCTGGGAGTGTCTTGGTGTTCGTGATGTTGTCGTAAGTCTGTAGAGGCAGGCTTACACTGTTCTTACTCTCTCATTGTCCCCCTGCCATCCCACCACTTTTTGCTTGCTTACTTCACCACCCCCACAGATTGATCACAGATGGTGGCTGGTGCCATTAGCTTGGTGTGACATGGCCCCATCTTGACAAGTCTTCCAGCTGGGTCATCGCCTCTGCTTTCCCAGTTCTCCTTGCTCTCTGTCTAGCTTGTGCAAGGCTCATCTCTCCTCCTCCTCCATCATGTCTATGTTTGAAGCTTCTGACCTTCTTGCTCAGGCTCAGGGGGACCCCATAGATATTGACTCCCCCAAAAAACAGCAAAACAAATCATTGTCATCAACTTCACCTGCACATGGGCTGCTGTTCCCAGGGAAGCAGGTCAATGGTGCACAGACTGTTGTACATCATGAGCTGTAAGTCCTTCTTTTCTGTCTTCTTGTTCCTTTCTTGCAGCTCAACCCTCTGTTTTGTTTTTTTTTGTTTTTGTTGTTGTTGTTGTTTTGGGTGTTTTGGGCTCTTTTGGGCTTTGCTTCAGCACCAACCTCCCAAAAGCAGGTCTCTAGGAGCTCTGTGATGAATTCCACCTTCCAGTCACAGGCAACATAGTGAAGCTCAGGGAGCAGCTACATGAGTTCAGTGCAAACTGGAAAGAATGAGAAAAGTGAGCATCTACATATACATATGAGAGCAAAGATGCCTGCTGATGATGCCCATAGCCTTCTGCCTGGTGCACACATCAAGCATCAAGGTCCACAAGAGAGGGGAATCATGAAGCCAAAGAAGAAGAAGATGCAGGGAGTGACCAGGCAGTCATCATGACAGCATGAGCTGCTTTTCAGCAGTGGTGGCAGCATTGATGATATGAGTGGCTTGAGAATCAAGCATGCCCTCCTGATGGAGGGGTCGAAGAATATCCACACCAATGAAGAAAAGTCTGAACTCCTCACAAGGGTACTTTTTCTTTTTCTTTCCTGCTGACATCACAATTACTTACTATTTGTAAACCCACTTACTACTGTTTACTCTTATTGACTTCCACACTACTACCAACAACACTGTTGCATGAGCATCTCTCACCCTCTCAAACCACCACCATCCCCCCCCTCTTTGTTACTATGGTTACTCTAGATCTAGACTCCTCTTCTTCTAAGCTTAATACACACATCTTGGACTTGTTATATTGCCTTCTCCATCTTAGTGGCCCTGACACCATATCAGGATTACACTTTTTTTTAATGTCCATCTCTGGTGTTTTCACCCCTCGATGACAACCTCGCACAGTGAGGATCAAGAACCCACTCAGGACCAAACTTGATCAACACCAAGATAATATCCCCTCTCTTCCTCTTTTCACACAAAATCACTCCCTTTTCAGACCTTTTTTTTTTGCTTATAGCATCTTCAACTTCAGTTGTACTTGTCATACATGAAAACCCCTGAACCACAGGCCTATCTCCTGTGAAACACATACTGCCCACTCTGCCACCATGACCCCGCCTGGCAGCACAGACCAGTGCACATATACTGCAGATAGAGACTAGTGGAACCAATTCTAGCTTGAACAGGCCACTATTACTGTTGATGCC
>QFEU01002170.1:0-15368 GCA_003316345.1 Tricholoma terreum
AGAAAGCCGGCGAGGATTCGGATCATGACGACGAGGATGAAGGTGGTGGTGGTGGACGTGGAAGGAGTGGTGGTAACGCCCGAGGGATTGAATCATATTTCGCGGGAGGATCAGAAAAGCGAACGGGGATGCGGATGACATATGCGGGGAGTGGATACCCTCTTACGCTTCTGATGTGAGTGAGAATCAGCCTCTTTTGTCGTTCCAACTTTAGAACGACATTCTCAAGTGCGGAAGATGCGACGGGACCTACGACGACATGCGAGATAACAACGTTCGATCCGGAGCCACATCTCGAGCTCGAGTTTGATAACTCTCATATGTAGGACCAATGTTTCAAGTTGATTCTTACCGTTGCCGATATCTTCACGCACTAGGGTTCTAAAAATCATTCTCAAGGTCTTGCGTTGTCGGCTCCTGCTGGCGGACTTCTTACCAAGACATTCAATTTTCTTAGTCCTCCTGGCTTCGCGATGCGCTATCGGAGCTGGATCCTTCCTGTGACAAACTGACTTTTATCGGCAATCCTCCCCCGCAGCAAGGCTCGAGGCAGAGACCCCGGGATGATGCTAAACCAATGCTGAGAATCCAAGCTGCTGGAACATTCGGTAGCACAGAGGTTCGTTCTGGGTGTTTTGAATAGGTTGTTACTCCTGATCAAATGTCTAGATGGACTACCCAAACGATCGTGACGTCCTGGAAACTTTTGAATGCACGAGGAGTGTTCAATTCAGGTAACGATCGAAAGCGTTTTCGTATATTCGGTGTTTGTAGGTCACACTCTTCCACCAGCTATAGATTTGGACACATTTCAAGGACGCTACGGGCGCTGCAGAGCTCCACGAAGACGTCTTTGAGAATTGACGAAGAAGGGTTATTGAGCCTACAGTTTTTGATGCCATCTCCAAAGCCCAAGGGCGATGCATCAGACGCGTTCATAGAATTTCGGGTAAGACTTTGAAATTTTATGCAGTACTGATTGATTGATTACTCATGTCAGTGTCTGGCGGTTGACGATGAATTCTGATGAATAGATGAAGGTGGCCCACATATTGCACTGTATGATACACTTGCTTTTATACATGATTTATAATAGTTGTACACGTATGTTACTTTGCTAATTCTTAATTGTACAGTTGATAGTGATCCAGACTTGAGTACAAGACTGCTTGATGTTCCTGACATCGCAGTCACTAGAGGATGCCATCGAAGTAGATCTTCGTATCACATCGTCCAGTATTTGGAGGAAGGTCGAAAGTACTAGCTGGCAGGGAACACAAATAAGCACTTGGCTTGACAGCTGGGCCAGCACTAACATACCTGATGTTGGCGTGCGCGCGAGATTCGAAGCAATCATTCGTCTGATAGTCGCACCATCCATCTGATCTCAATGACAACAGAATCAACCATCGAGATAATATTATATATCTTGATGGACGAACCTGGTTGTCCACACTACATTCACTCTCCATGGCTTTACGAGAATGGAATGTGGACACCTTTGAAGCAGACAGTAAGACCGACGGAAATGGCATACCAGTGGCTATCTGCGGAGAGGGAGGGACAATGGAAAGGTTAGGCGTACGGCCATGCTTCATCTTCATTCCACGGCGATGGTTGTCTCCCATCGTATGCAATTCGAAGAGGGATGGAGAGCGAAGGGAAGGCGACAAGAATGGTTGATTTTGGTTTTCAAGAGGAGGCACAACGCGGCTTGGAGGTAATGGGACGTAGTTGTATGGCGGAGCGGACACACAGTGGGCTTGCACGTGGGCGGAGAGGTTCGCAAGTTCTTTATCATCCTTGGCGACGAGAGCGATGACCTTCTCGACGGGGACGTTGGTACTTCCATCTGGTAAAAGTATCTTACCAAGAATCCCAGGACTTTCAGCTTCGACGTCGATCATAGCGATATCTGATTCCTATGACATCGCAGTCGACACAAGCTGGGACTTGGGCGGGGGGGAGAAGGCACGTACAATTTGGAGTAAGATATCCCCTGCTGAGAATGATTCTCCTTCCTTCTTGTTCCATCGAGTGATGGTTCCCTCTGTCATGAACGGAGAGATGGCGGGCATCATGATCGCTTGACGTGCAACAGAATTATGAAGCCCTGCAAGTCGCATAGCTTAACTCTGCGGTGGGATATATTTTATGTAAAAGACGGTACGCACATCGTCTGTTAGGTTGGGCTCCTTGAGCGACAAACAATGGACTGCGAACGGACCTAGAGAGGGAACTGAAAGCGAGAGTAGTCATACGGTTGGCCAGCAACTTGGGGATCTAGCAAACATATGGGCTAGTTGGTATTTATTGCGTGGCGGTGGTTTTACTAGAGAGTATGGCAGTGGTGTTGGCTAGAAACTGTATCCACTACCGGCAAATTCCGAGCTTCCAAATCTCAGACAACATCTGTCTGTGACGTCATTACTTACCACCAACTATATGAGCCATGAAAATCTCAATTCCATTCATTGCTACCAATCATCATGTCAAGCGCAGTAAAACACCTTTTCACAACAGCAACCTCGACCGCCAAAGTTGCTGATCTTCAACGCGATATCCTTGACCCTGCTTCGGGAGGTTTGACTACGGACCATGGAGTCAAGGTTTCGAACACGGACGACTGGTATGTCTTCATATTACGCTGATGACAACCATTCATCGACGGCTACACCAGGCTCAAAGTCACTGACGGACGTGCTGGCCCTTCACTGCTGGAGGACCAGATTTCTCGAGAGAAGATCCACAGATTCGATCATGAGAGGCACGCAGCTCAATGTTTATGCCGCACTCACTGCAAAGTATCTTCAGGATCCCTGAGCGAGTAGTTCATGCCCGTGGCGCAGGTGCTCACGGCTACTTCAAGGTCTTTGATGATCGTGCCGCAAAATACACTTTTGCCCCCGTTCTCACTGACCCTTCCCGAACGACGCCAGTATTTGTTCGATTCAGCACTGTGCAAGGGTCAAAAGGAAGTGCAGTATGTCGAATAAGCACTGTTGTTTGGGTGGTACAAATTTCTTCCTTCTGCTAGGATACGGTCCGCGACGTGCGCGGGTTCGCTGTAAAGTTTTATACTGAGGAAGGAAATTGGGATATCGTAGGAAATGATATTCCAGTTTTCTTCATCCAGGACGCCGTCAAATTCCCAGACGTCATTCACGCAGTCAAACCAGAACCACATAATGAGGTTCCGCAGGGTCAGAGTGCTCATAACAACTTTTGGGACTTTGCGGGCTTGCAGCCCGAAAGTAGGTGTTACAATTGTACTGCGATTTCCATTGGTCTAAAGCAACAAAATCAAACAGCTGCTCACATGGTTATGTGGGTGATGTCGGACAGAGGCAAGCATTCTTTTTGTCGTCGCCATTTGTGCAGTTATCGACCTCTTTTGACGTTCAGGGGTCCCCCGCTCGTTCCGAATGATGCAAGGTTTTGGAGTGAATACCTTCACCCTGGTGAACGCAAATGGTGAACGTCACTTCGTCAAGTTTCACTGGATTCCAGAGCTCGGGGTCCATAGCCTCATGTGGGACGAATGCCTGAAAATAAGCGGTCAAGATCCCGGTATGCTGATGTCCAGCACCATTCTGCCTAGACTAACAAGCCACCGCATGAAGATTTTCATCGTAAGGATCTCAACGAGGCCATCGAGGACGGTGTATATCCAAAGTGGACTTTCGCTATCCAAGTTCTTGAAGAGAAGCGCGAACATGATTTCGATTTCGACATCCTTGATGCGACCAAGATTTGGCCTGAGGAGCTGGTTCCTCTAATCGAGATTGGAGAACTAGTACTCAATCGCGCGGTTGACGAGTTTTTCCCGGAAGTTGAGCAAGTCGCGTTCTGTACAAGCCACATTGTACCTGGTATAGGTTTCAGCGACGACCCACTGCTGCAAGGTAGAAACTTCTCGTACTTCGACACGCAAATTACCAGACTGGGGATCAACTGGGAACAAGTAAGTGAAAAGAAGAAATTGGTTGTTCTTCGTACTTAATCGTCTTTCAGATCCCCATCAATCGGCCAGTTTGTCCAGTTTTAAATCATCACCGCGATGGATCCCGTCAGCATCGGATCGTTCCTGGGACCGTCAATTATTGGCCCAATCGCCTGGACGTCGGACATCCGCACTCCGTAAGCGACGGTGGCTATCAAGAGTAAGTTGCTTCATATGTTTTCTGGGTGCAGGGCCTGACCATCCGTTTCTCCAGTTATCCAGAAAAGGTATCTGGAATGAAGCAGCGCTTGCGCGGTACGAAGTTCAGCGAGCATTTTAACCAAGCAACGCTCTTCGTTAACTCGCTCGCCCGTCACGAACGAGTACATTTGGCTAACGCGATCGCATTTGAGCTCTCGCATTGCGATGATCCGGTCGTATACAATACTTATACTAAGCTTTTGAACAACATCAACTTCAACCTGGCCAAGGATGTCGCCACGGTTGTCGGCGGCGTCGTTCCCGATGCTCCCGCTAAAGAATACCACACAAAGGCTTCTCCGACTTTATCTCAGACTCACTTCCACCCCAAGAAGCCCACCATCGCCAGCCGCCGGATCGCCATACTCGTCGCTGATGGGTTCAATTACACCGAAATGGAGGCAGTGCGTGCTGCCCTCGCCAGCGCCAAAGCTACCACCTTTATCGTCGGTTGCCGTCGCGGGAAGATCTATTCTTCTGGAGAAACTGCTGGAGTCGGTGATGGCGTCATGGCTGATCACCATTTTGAAGGTCAACGTTCCACGCTGTTTGACGCGATCTTCATTCCGTCGGGGATGGACCATGTTAGGGCACTTGCGTCTAATGGCCGAGCCGTCCATTGGATAAGGGAAGCGTTTGGTCATTGTAAGGCAATCGGGGCTATCGGCGAAGGTTGGTTTACACCACGTTCTCCATCTTGGATATGTTCTGACAGTCGCTTGAATTAGCTGTTCAGCTTGTGCACCAAGTTCTAGGTTTGTCTGAGGTTGTGTTTTGCCCGTCGCTATCCAGCGACGATGTGCTTTCGTCTTATGGGGTCGTGACAACCGGGAAATATGGCCTCACTTCAGCCGCCGTCGACACTCTTACAATTGCGCCTGGTGCAAAAGGGTTTGTGTCCAACTTTGCTTTTGAAATAAGCAAACACAGGTGCTGGGATCGTGAGTTGGATGGGTTGGTGTCGAAGGTTGCTTTTTGAAAGTTGGAGCCCCACGAAGTTGCACGAAGTACGGTCTGAGTGTTTCTACATGATGTACTTGTATTTTATGAGCCGTGATCGAATGTTATGGTCTTTTCCTCTCCCGTTCATAATCAACGGTCTGCTGACCAAAGGGTCAAGTTCGACGACCTTAAACGCCACGGGGAACATCCGAATCAACAGAAGCCGACGCCAATGGAGACCCAGGCATAACCTGCTCTTCATTGCAAGCTATATATGCGGAGATATAGCGTGGGGTAGGGGGGATCGCTTGTAGTTAGTGCATACGCATCGTTCTAATACAACTTGAATCTGTGAACCCAGACTCGGAGATTGCCACCAAAAAAGAGTTTCCGCGGAGTTTGAGCTATGTACCCATCTCTAGTAGAAACACGTTAGCACTCACCAGCGATAACGATATTTCGTCCTATCAAGCTCATCTCGATGCATGGGGAGGGGGGGGGGAAAGAATTCCTTCAAAGGCCTCGTGGTTCGAACACAGCCTTCTACTTATCCGTAAAAGATAGTGGACGCCGGCACAAATGACCCCCCGTCGAGTGATGGTTTTTGCTTTCACGTTGTCTACGGATTGTTGACGTAAAAATCTCCGTAAATTCGGAGCTGGAACCGTCGACCATAGGGACAGGCGTGAGTTCTCTTCCTGGAGAATACCAAGACAATGAGCAAGAACGGAGAGAGCGGTCCGCATGGCGTACAGAGGAATCAAATTACCGTGTGTATCGGTCGGACTCGTATCGCTCTATAAGACTCCTTGCCTACTGGGTAGGTCTGTGATGGCGATATACAGTACCCTTCATCGACCTCTTGGCATCCACTGGAGGCGTCGCACGTCATGATCTTGAGCGGTGTCCAAGGTCCCAACTCTTTGCTTGGGGGCAGATGTGCAGATATAAGGTCAGCTCCTGGCCAAAGGCTAAATTCCCTCAGCCTGGGGTATCCATTGGCTAAGTTGGTCACACGCTCCCTTGATAAGGCGCTCCATACGTCAGGGATCCTCCACTTCTCCGCACTCTTTTTCGTGAAGGCGTGGGCATCCGCAAAAGACCGTGATTTCCCAAAATTGGGAAATTCACGTAGGGCGCTTGGACCAGAATATGTCAACGGATGATGCCGTGTCAACCAGTGACACTGACAAGAGAACGTCCATAAAAGAATGATAGGCAAGAATCTTACAATGCACATAGTATTGCCATTAAAACCTACAAAATTCTATCATACTCCTATCCACACACCAATTAACGAAGGGTCACCAGCTCTACGGTGGATATTGTCAGCAGATGATCGCCATGAAACTTATGACATACCTTCTCCTGACGTAGGATGGATGGCAACAGTATCATCCAGATCCTGCTTACAGGCTAGGAAGAATAGATTAGCGAGATTGGCATATTAAACCAGAAACAGAGGCGCCACTCACCTCCCATCTTGACAGCCACTCCAAATCCTTGCATCACCTCATCACTTCCTATGCCAATGATATGTATGCCCACAACGCGCTCTTCCGGCCCGACGCAAATGAGTTTATATACAGTGGGCTCCTTGTGCTCTTCGTCGATCATGGAGAAATACAGAGCCCGGAATGATGATTTATCTTCGGAATAAATATTATAATATGGCGAATCGGCTGTGAGATAGGCGGCTTACAAATCTTCACGTCACCGTACTTCTTGCGAGCCTCAGGCTCAGTGAGACCGACGGTACCGATAGTCGGGTGCCTATGGATTATGAAATTAACAGATAATAAGGTGAAGACAGGGGGGACGCACGAAAAAACAACCGTTGGAATATTGTCGTAGTCCAACTTATCGCGTTTGTATTTCTCTGGCCCGAAGAGACGATTTGCGAGCCTCCTACCGGCGGCGATGGCAACGGGAGTTAAGAGTGCCTTTCCTTGGACATCACCAATGGCAAAGATGTCGTCGACGGAAGTCTTCTGATACTCATCCACAACGATGACGCCCTTCTCATCCAGCTTCACACCGACTTTCTCCAGACCCATATTGTCCGTGCATGGCCTGCGTCCAACAGCCCACAACACGGTATCCACCTCAATCTTCTCGCCCTTGTCAGTATGGACGGTCAATGTTTGACCTTTTTGACCCTCCACTCTGACAACATTGCTCTTCCTGTGCAACTGAACACCAGTCTTCTCCATCCAAGGCGTCAACGTCTCTTGCATTGTAGGATCGAAAGTCCTCAGCACCGTCTCTCCACGAATGACCAAATGGGTCTCAGTACCAAGGGTGTTGAAGATACCCGCAAGTTCTACGGCTATATACCCAGCCCCAATAACCGCGACGCGTTTTGGCTGGTGCTCCAGAGCGAAAAATCCATCCGAATCGATGCCAAGAGATGCTCCAGGAACTTTGTCATCAGAAGGGACGACGGGCCGACCACCAACAGCAATGCAAATTTTATCCGCATTTAGTGTATATGTTTGTCCGTCGGATGTAGTGACTTCGACAGAGTTCGCTGACGTGAGTTGGCCGTATCCATGATGGTACTCAACGCCTTCTTTCTCAAAGTTGGTAGCATAGATCCCATTGAGTTTTCGGATGTATGCGTCACGTTGATGTTTGAAAGCGGTCCAGTCGAACTTTGGAGGTGCACTTCCGGTGAATTTATAACCTGCTGCATGATGGGCGATCTTGTCTTGCAAGTCTGCTGCGTGCCACATGATCTACGAGGTGGATTTAGAGCGGTAGAGGCATATTTCTGACTTCTCACACCTTCTTTGGGACACAGCCTGATTGTCGAGAAGTAAATTCAAGAGATCAGAGGGACGGAAAACAGGGTCTCTGACCAACGTTAACGCAAGTACCCCCAAGATATGGATCTACTTCAACAACAGCGACTTTCTTGCCATACAACGCCGCCCGACGCTGTGAATGCAAGATTTAGATCGTGAAGTCATGAGGCAAGAAAAGGGCTCACAGAAGACGCAGATCCCCCACTGCCTCCTCCGATGAGGACATAGTCGTACTTGTCGGTCGTTGGCTTGTTGTAGATTGGGGGCATGTTCGATGTGGTATTGGCGAACGCTCTAGAGATCTTAGATAGACACGCTACGTCAGCATAAAGATAATAGTGTGTGTATGCACTCACTTGGAAAAGCCTGTGACTCGTTCTCCGACTTGGGCCGAGCAGAATCGGTTGGGTTTTTGCAAAGGACAGGATAGTGCGTAGAGCCAGGGCTATGATCTCGGCGGCTCTGTGGGTCTTTTATCCTGGACAACGGATAAACGCTGCGTATGATGCCTAAGCCATCTCGTGGATCACGTGTTCCAACCTTTGCGATTCGTCATGATACAACCACATGATGTCCCTATCCCCTTCACCATCTATGAGCGAGTTTGAGGTCGCGACGAGAATGCATATGCGGAGGGGAGACCATCAAGATGGGCGATAGTGTGTGATAGCATACCGGGCGTGTGCTGTAATATATATCTCGACGGTTTGCGGTGAGAGTGCGTGCTTGGTGGCATCGATGTACGAGTTATCTTTGGATATTATCTTTAGATGCTCCACAGAGAACCCCGGGGTGTATACTCGGGCATGGAGACTTCACATAACGAGAGACACGAAGATAGGGAACAAGAGGATCAATTGAATCATGATCAACAACAACATCATCAGGGTCGATATCTGCAAATCTCAGCTCAACGCCTCCACCGACAAACATCAGAAATTCCAAAGTGGCGTGTTGTACAGTCGGTTGACAGAAAACTAACGGATCGAAATTATTAGGACACGGCGATACGACTAGGGCTTTCCCAATACACAACGCAGGTATAAATACTTTTTTGGACATAAATCTTCAACCGTGGAAGACACTTACAAGGCAGCATCGGCGTTCATGCTGACGATACTGCAGAACCGGAGTACAGTAATCGCCAGGGTCGTTCGTGACTCATAGTCAAATTTCCGGGGTCCTCACCGTGAAAGCAACGGGAAGGCCGAGGAACTACTGTTTTCCGGTGGCACGCTGTTCACCCTATGGAGCCGACAGGACTCGTAACGAGAGGACCATCGGATTTCCCCGACATGCAAAAATACGTACGTCTTCTCTTCCATATTCACCGGCCTAGGTATTCATAGACAGAAGATTACCAAGACGTGGATGAACAAATCGTACGGTGATCCTTGAACGCTGGAACACTGACCACTGATAGAACAATGTCAATCAGAGGTGCGTCAAATGACTCTTGAACAACGGAACGTCGGGAAACCTTTTATCACGCATCGCAATAGGGTGTAGGGTCACGGGTGTGCCATATACAGGAGTGTTACGAAAGCTGGTGGAAGTGGTCTCGGCGCAAAATTTTGCCGATCCTCATGTCCTCAAGGAAGTCACCAGACAGAGCGGGCTGGGGAGAGTGACACAAGAGCTCAAGGAAGACAGGATATAATCCAAAGATAGTCCAATTCACATCCTCCGACTAGACTCGATGAGGTATACTGAATGGATAATGGATACATATGCTTGCCCATCGTCCGAGCACCGCAGTCTAATGTTGACTATTCAGAACTAGACTGTGGTACATGAATTGATTAACTGTCTGCTCGGCAGAAGCAATGAGCACCTCGCCGAAGCCTATATCAAACGCGTACGACGGGCGGTTAAACAAGCCGACTAGGAGATTGTGACGGACTCGAATGACGTGTAGCACAACCTAGATACGGAACGCGCACGGTAATGACGGCCAGCTCATGTTTCGAGGCAGCCGATATAGAAGCACAGGTTACATCGGCCCCCGATGTCCAATTTCGGTAAAGCTCACTTTCGAGCATGTATTGTTTGATAAAGGCAAGCACTTTGTGAAAGCTACAGGTGGCCGGGGGGACAATCAACTGGTGATGAGCAGCAAACTTCTAGAAAGTTTCTCGACCGAAGCGAGTAGCACTCATTTGTGGAGTATTAATAGTGTGCTATGCAGCTACTAATAATATCCACAGCTTCGAGTTGACCACACGGTCGGAAGGTCGCCCAAGTATAATCTCGGTCCTTGATAGGCTAGTTAATTGACGGTAATCGAATGCACCGGCGGCGCCATAGTCCTTGATCGTACGTGTGAATATAACCTAGGATGTAGGGGAAGGTCTCCATCATCTTGTATGCTATACATAGTTCTCGAGAGCATATGGTGTGGGTCATCAGGTTTCATCCTCGATCACAGTGACCCAGAGCGTGTTCGGTTCGAGCATGAATAAAGGTGGTCTAGCACTGTGTATAGTCGATGTGACTGAACACAGGGTCGGAAGGCAATATCTATTTGCCGCGTTTCCACGATAACGAGGATCTCGAGCAGAAGGTCATCCAAAGGTGTAGGATCTGTAGAAAGGCAAGTTGATAACCAAGAATGGCTCACCGTACGTACAGGAGGAAACATCGTATCAATCCCATACCTCAAGATTTCACAAATGAAGCCCTTGAACCTGGTCAACCGAGAGCGCCCGAAATAAGCAACTCCTGTACCTCCTGAGTCCTAACCCACCTACCCACGATACAAAACCCAAGGTCATCGGGTGTGATGATGCATCGATGATGCTATCAGCCCTCGTTCTTACCGGCAGATTCGATCACAGCCCGGCAAATGCAATCAACTTCTCTGTGGCGTCGGAGAAGATCTGATCCCCTTCTCGAACTCGAGTCTGTTCGTGAAACTTGAGACAGATGGGATGTACGAAAGTCTCGACGGGGCAGATCCCCTGTAAGCCTGCCATGATGATCATCGTCTAGTACTTAACCGTAGTGATAGTATCAGATTCGAAATGTCCGGCCAGATGATGAACCGTACGTTCGATGCGAAGTTTTGGGTTTTGCAGATCTGATGCGTTGGTACAACGGCAGCGCGCCACAAACTACAACGACCCACTGACTGCGACATGTGAGAGAAGTACTGTTATTTGTTCTGGACGGCAATATCGCGTAATTTCAAGCTGATCATTACTAAGATAAAAGAAAAACCTCCGTTTTGTTCACGTTGATGGTCCACATATGTCACTACTACGCAGTGCTAGCCTCCGCGATCGCGAGAACTCGGACAGTATAATTAACCTCAACTCATAGACTTTCATGCCCACGAATCTTCGCGTTTGATATAACACCGGGTCGTATATACAAAGTATGCTTTACTATAGGCCGTCAAAGAACGTTAACGCAAGGCCACAGCTAGGCTTTCATCGACCGAGTGCACCAAATCTGATCGTTCCCCACATCGTCAACCATAAAATAAGTTGTTATGTGAGTTTCTCACGAAACGTCGGCGTCAACGTACTAAAGCCATATATCCATATCCATGACTTCCTCAATCGACCAACGTGCGCGGGCGCAACTTACAACAAAGTGGAATGCCGAGTATAATCCGTAATCTACTCGGCAATCATAGGGAAAGAGATAACGAAAAAGGTGTACATTCTTATCGAATTCGGTAATACCTCCATGCGATATCCACCACCCTGAACCGTCAGGGCATGGGAACGACTTTCATATGATTGTTTTCGTTACATACCTGTGAGTCGGTTTTTCAAAATGTCGAGCTTTGATCTGCTTAAGCGAGTCGAGCCGCCGGATACATTGCGCATACGGTATCGTTCACTCTGCCCCCTGTGGTATAACTTGTGTGGTCCGGTCCGGCCCGCAGTAAGAATTGAAGAGAAGATACGACAAGTGTATGGAAACACGGTGTGCTGTTCCCACCCATGCCATAAGAAGTGAGTTCCAGACTCAGTGAGAGAAAAAGCCCCGGTGTCCCCTTCGGAGAGTTCCATGCAACATAACACAGCGGGGTTTTATTTATTTTATGCGTTCTTTTTAACGAGGCCGACCCTCAAAAAAGGTTAAAGCCAAAGCCAAAGAAGGTGGTATGCTGAAAGTCGAATATAAATATTTTGCTTGTACACGCAATTGTTCGACGAGCCATGCTCTCTTGTTCAGTTCCATAGACTGCAAACCGCTGGCGATATCTGTGAAGGGTGGAATATCTTTTCCGACCCTGCGATGGTGCGTTTCCCGAGTACGATAAGGGGTCTATAGTTGTCCATAGCCGTCGAGATCATCACCGTCAGGACAAGATATCATGCCAAGGGACACAGTTGTTAGTTACAAGCTTTTACACATGTTTTCTTGATGCGTCAGGGGTATTTGATATCTCGTTGCACGCGCCTTTGTCCCAGCGCGATCGATATGAAATATACAACGTGGGTATCATGTCGGATCAGGTGGTCAATATGATCGCGCACCATAGGGTGTTAGAACAATTGTGGGGGAGGGGGGGGCTCATAAAGAACGGTAGCATCCTGAAGTTAGTCCGTCAAGATAGGCGTATACCACAGTCAGCAGATGCAAGAGTCCGTACTCGCGCGCGCATCAAAGGTGCCCAGTCCAGTATGATGTGCGTGGGCGTGATCAGTCCATGTTCAAGCAACCAAGCAGACAGTTGTTTTTATTAGACGCGGGCCGGAAGACGAGGATGGCTTCCTCGCCATAAATACCTCTCATGGACTAAAAAGTTAATGGATCACGTTTTGTATGAGGAATATCAGGAATCATGATCAGTAATATGCAAGGTCCACTGACGTTACGTTGGAAACGGGGAGGCAAAGGTCGATGACTGAGCTTGATGGGAAGAGTCATAAGATAGTACTTGGCGGAAAGCGGGAGGAGGTAAAAGAGGCAAGTTGCGGCCGGAGCACGGAGAGAGGATCTGAATAAAGATCTCAGATTGGATCGGAGAACACGTGCGTCGAGGGACCCCGAGAGCAGAGATGGATCTGGATCCGTAGCAATAAAGTTAAATGATTCTCTACATAATCCCCCCCGACCAACTTTTTCAGATTCTATTGCACTGCCAGCATGGCTACCAGCATTCTCCTCTCCCCGCCATACCCTCCAAACATAAGCTACCCTTCCTCCTCTGCATCTTCAATGTCCAGTCTTCTCAACACCCCTGCCCACTCAGCCGCCTCTCTTTCCAGTCGTCGTACTAGTATCCGCTTCGCACCACTTCCTTGCGTCGGTGATGACCTCCAAATCGTCGACATTGACGATACCATAGATTCAAAGCGTGACAGCTACGGCGACTCATCCTCAACTTCATCCGACTCCCGTCCTCCCTCTCCTGTGTACAATTGTTTGCCTGCTCCCACTCCCACTCCTCCCCAGAAACCTACAACTCAGCAGATGCTTGTACACCATTCCATCACTCCCGGTCTCCACTGGTCAAAACCGAGGTCATTGTCTCTCCTTCCTTTCCCTTTCAAAAAACTCTCGCCTTCATCCTCCAACAATTCCTTAACACCCACTCCCTCCCTCGACAGCAACCCAACTCCAACTATCTCTCGCGCCGTCTCGTCAGACAGCATCCCTTCAACCGGCCTCTTCCGTCCTTTATCGAAGGATAGCACTGCCACTCGATCCCCCTCTAGTTGGCGCTTTGGCTTTCCAAAGCTAACCAGTTCCACAGCCAGTTCCCCTCTCACCCGCACACAAAGCGTCCCCACACGTCCTCCACCCCCCTCCACCCCCAAAGTATCCCAAAGCTCAAGCCAACCCCCCAAACCTCGCTCCCAGACCATATCCGCAGCCAAGCTAAACCCCCGCAAAGGCCTCCGTATGCTCAATGGCCGTGTGTATGGCGGCCCTAAGCATCGCCCCCCTAGTGGTAATCCGTTCGCTAATGCTCGTGACGAAGATCTAGAATTTGTCGAATGGGGGTATGGTGGTATGGGTAGTGTGCGCGGAGCCCGGAGTGCTGGTGTTGGTAGTAGTACGGAAGGCACCAATTGGTCGCGCCTCCAGCATAATGGGAGGAACGTTGTGGTCGGGAGCATTAGTGAGAGGGGGGATGGGGAGGAGGAGGATGATGGTAGCGGTATGGCATGGGTGAAAAAGCGGAAAGCGGAGAAGGAGCGAAAGGAGAAGGAGCGAGCAGAGGCTGAGGCTGCCCGAAACAGTCTCCCTCCAGTCCTTGAATCAGAGGATAATGACACAACGTCTTTGGCACCTCTTTATACCCATCATCCCTCCTCGTCCTCCGTTGCGACTGCCACCCCAAGTTCTCCCTTTGAGGAAGCGTCTGAACATGTCTACACTGCCGTGACGGTGCCTGTACACCTACCCCGCCGCCTTAGAAGGGCACAGTCGAGGAGTACATCTGTCGACACTATACCCAGCATTGCCACCGTTGTTCCCATTCCTGAAGAAGGACCCGCGAGCATAGAGTCAGACAGCGAGTCAGAGTCGGAAGAGGGTGTACAACAGGCTGAAGATGACTATGGCGATGACGAAGAAGAAGACGACGAGAGAGGGGAGGGGAAGAGTAAAATGGTGCTCGGAGCTGGAGTCGAGAAGATAAGTCGGCATAATCAGTCGGCTTGATTCTCCATCCCTTCGATCCGTCACCTGGCTCAACTAATTTGGTTATCCTCCTCGTTGCACATCTAGAATACCCTCGTCAATCTCTGTACTCTTCATCACCCATCGTCCCCCTGCATCGTCTGTATTAACATCGCCAAGATTACCCTCCCTCGTCAATCTAAATATATTTTTCATATTCTTACGATACACCATGAGGCGGCGCGACGGATACGTACGTGAATTTACTTTTTCTGGATATATGCGGAGCTGACTGTTTTGTTCCACCTCAGTTATCGTTCGCGCTCTCTCACTTATTTGTTACAGTCGTCACCCCTTTGGCTAAAGGGTTTCTTGGTCTACTATATTTTTTTTTCAAACTCCAATCAATTTTACCCAACCCTCACTCCCTTCCCACAAGCAATTCCACATCAGGGATCACAGTTGTTCGTCTCACATTGACATTCACTACCGGTCTTCATGTACATATACAGTTTACAATATGCATATCATTATCTTTTTTATTGTATCTTGACGAGGGGCTTTACTTCGGCGGCCCGCCAGCTTGTAGTATTGGCATGTACTATATCGCCCAATTGGTCTGAAATCTCCCATAGAGTCTGAGATTGAATTTTCATATTTTACCCACTGGCTCAATCCTCCTGGAGTTTTTTGGCTTTGCGAGTAATACTGTCGACCCATAAGATTGTACAGTGACTAAGGTGTGCGTGGACGGGAAGTGCACCGAGTGACTAGCCGGTGCCATCAAAACAGGTAGTTGAGTGACATTTGCCTCCAGCACGCTGTTC
>QFEU01002178.1:0-12103 GCA_003316345.1 Tricholoma terreum
ATTCTCATATATACTTAATTCCAATGTGTTGCTCTGTAAATATGAATCCCCGGACTGGGTGAGGCCCAAAGTCGGGCGAGGTATTGGGGGAGACCTGTAGCCCGATGGGAAGTCTAACCCGACGCTTGGGGCCATCGCTTCAGTCACAGGGAATCCCACAAATGACAATATAACATATGGACATAGTAGCATAATTCCAATGTGTTGCTCTGTAAATATGGATGCTGGGGCTGGGTGAGGCCCAAAGTCGGCCGAGGTATTGGGGCAGACCTCTAGCCCTATCGGACGTCCAACCTGACACTTGGGGCCATCGCTTCAGTCACAGGGAATTCCACAAATGACAATATAACATATGGACATAGTAGCATAATTCCAATGTGTTGTTCTGTAAATATGGATGCTGGGGCTGGGTGAGGCCCAAAGTCGGCCGAGGTATTGGGGCAGACCTCTAGCCCGATCGGACGTCCAACCTGACGCTTGGGGCCATCGCTTCAGTCACAGGTCCTCGGACCGGTGTACAAGGGTCAGGCGAGAGCACGGGTGTCTGGCGAGAGCATGGGCATCGGACCAGTGCACAAGGGTCGGGCGAGAGCATGGGCCTCGGACCAGTCGACAAGGGTCGGGTGAGAGCACGGATGTCGGGCGAGAGCATGGGCATCGGAGCAGTGTACCAGGGTCGGGCGAGAGGATGGGCCTCGGACCAGTCGACAAGGGTCAGGTGAGAGCACAGATGTCGGGCGAGAGCATGGCCGTCGGACCAGTGTACAAGGGTCGGGCAAGAGCATGGGCCTCGGACCAGTGTACAAGGGTCAGGCAAGAGCACAGGTGTCCGGCGAGAGCATGGGCGTCGGACCAGTGCACAAGGGTCGGGCGTGAGCACTGGTGTCAGGCGAGAGCACTGGTGTCAGGCGAGAGCACTGGTGTCGGGCGAGAGCACTGGTGTCGGGCGAGAGCAAAGTTGTCGGGCAAGGTCCAGCTCCATGGTGAACTCTCGCCAAAGCACGGCGTCCCTACTTATGGAACGGGGCTGGTATGCCCCTGCTGGCCATCCATGTTGACAACCACAATTCTGGACCAAAGGCCCGCCATTTACAGTGCCAGCAGCAACAGGCGATTAGGGCCATGCGATGGGTCGGGCCAGGCGATACATATGAGTCGGGCCAAGTGATAAGGGTCGGGCCAGGTGAAGGTCGGGCCAGATCACCAAATCATCATACGCCGCAATGAACGAGCTCAGCCAGCTCTAACGTGAGGACTGAAGCCTGAAACTAAGCATTGTATAGCCCTGAGTGCATTGGCCACTGGCTCTGTCCTGCAATCCTTTGTCCGGTGACAGGATATCACCCGAATCATCAGGCCACGTAATGCTCGGGCCATGCGAATGCGCGGGCCATATGGGCACATCACAAGCCCCAGGACAATGAAGTTGGGCCCAGGGGGGATTCAAACAGAGTTTCAGGAAAGCCAGGTTCTGAGCAGGTAATTTTGTATTCATGGACCGCACAAATATAAGTTCTAATTCGTAATACAATAGCAAATGAATGACGCCCCTAGGCAACGTAGGTATCAAGTGTCATCCAGCCTGCAGCAGGGACCTGCAACCGCTGATGAACGTTATCCTTCATATAATGAGCGATACAAACCCGGTTCCCTTTCACTTCGGGGACACCGTGCTGGATTACCTTCCCACAAAGAGCGACTAGGGATCCCGGTGGGTATTCAATGGTGAGGCCTAGGCCAGGGAATTCCAATACACCATCGGTATAGCTACTGAAAGTTGCCAACAGATTGTACCACTCAGGCCTTGCTGAGTTATCACGATGCAAAGGAGTGCGACAATTGCTGATGAGCGAATAGCCCGAAAAAGGCGAGGACCAAGATCCCAACACCTGATGGACCCCCTTACCCTCCTTTACCAGTTCAGGATGGTCGGCCAAATATGAAAATGCCTCCATGGACCTGCGATACATCTCTGGATGGATAATGCTCAGAAGGGAACCCATCAACATGGACGATTCGAACATCTCTTCCATCCATGCTGAAATGCAGGGTGCAACTTGCTGGGGCTTCAGGGATGAGGATATTTCTAAGATATGGTGGGGAGCCTAACCAATGTTGAGACATCAAATGCCGTAGATCATTAGCTTACTCACATTATGAGCCTGCTGAAACCACGCGGGGGCAAAATTGAGGTTACCGGGCAAGGGCTCACAGGTTCCCTGTGACTTGAAGTTATCCGGATGAATTCTCCACGAGGCATTCATTTTCCCGATGGTTCCGAGAAACGCAGGCTGAACCACTGACAGTGCTGCCCAGACATGTCGCTGTCGAATTATAAGAAATCAGGAAGTATTGCAGCTAACAGAGACTCACCTGCCGGTCCAACAGTAAAACTTCAGGTAGGTTCCAGCAAATAATCCTTCCCCCAAGGTCGTGGATAATACAGGGATCCAATAATAAGCCGGACGTCTTGTGAGCGTCGGCAGGATAACGTTTCCGAAGCTTGGCTTCCAGGGATTCTTGACAACCGGTCGGTCGTACACCAATATCTGCGGTATACCTTAACACATCCCACGATATCTGCACTGCAAAGAGTAACTGAGCAAGTTTGAAACAATCTTGTTGAAGTGAAATAACCTCGATTGTCATAAGCACGAGATGCCTGACTTGCCAAAATCTCACATTCAACAATAAGTTTCAACGGTATCATAGCAGGGGGGGAAGGGCCCGGCCCACTGGCCCGACTTCGATACCAACGAAATCTCTCGCTCAAGTAGCTGGCAAGGAGTTCAGTTAGAAGTAAGGATCTCAGAGAAGAAGCCATAGAAATAAAGATGGAACTAGAACACACAGGCCATTGGATTCATGTCACAAATCTTTAATACAATCGCTCCTCCATCAAAATATGTAAATGCTCCCCTGATTTCTTCGCATCATTCAACTCTTCCATAACTTCCTCCGATAGTTTGGCGACTATACCCCTAGCCTTGTCAATGTCGTACAGAACAGTCCGTAGGTCCAATTCCAGTGCTATATCCACTTCAGGCTGTTCACCCAGATATGTTGGTGCATTCTCATTCTATAGGCGATGGGCAACGTTGCAAGGGAGGGGAGAGGAATGGGGAGACCTACCCTCCAATGATTCTGAAACGAGTTCATGACAGCAATATAGCCGCTGCGCTCTGTTGCTGTGGACAATCCGACATCCCATGGATAGCCGTCCGAGAACGAGGTAGGGTCCTCGAGACCGACCAATGGGTCTATTTGAAGTAGCATCCCTAAAGAGACCCTCCGGTCCAGATGTGGAGAACATATAATTCTCATAACGTTCGTGTAAAAGTCCGGAACCTCGACCGTCCAATTCCGAAGTTGAAATCAGCCGATGAACACTATGTCTGCTGCCTGAAAACAAGTAAAGTTATTAACAGGGGGGAGGATATGCCGTTTCAACCTACTATTTGAGCCCGTAAAAGGTCCAGTTCATGAGTGAAGCCCGGTATTACGAGACAAGAGAGGAGATATTGTGTCCTCGATACGACAAAGTACATGAATGCTTGAGCCTCTGAGCGTGATGTAAAGGGCATAGTATCCCAGGCATCTCGATAAAATTGCGGTACTGAGCTCCAGGCGATACGTTCCATTGAAGGTAAGAAATAAAAGCTAATTTCTATATATAGCAACCTACGACCTTGGGTTTGGGGGTGCTGTACTGGGAACCGGGGGTAATGTACCCCCCCTCACGAGAACTGACTCAACCACAACGTCACCTCCCATATCCTTCCACCCTGTCCGAAGAAAGTTCGACAGCTTCAAATGAGAAAATTGAAGAAGTACATTCATATATTCTGCATCCAGCTTGAGCCGGTCCTGTGCAGAGCGTGCAGGCATTTGCATGGGAGGTGGATCGCATGCCTAGCCAGAATGAGCCGCGGGTAGAATTAACGCGGTGTGCCGCACGTACCTGGCTTTCAAATAAAACAATCCCGTCTTGCAGCGTGCCCAATGGGCCCTCATCGTCTGACCACCATGCATCCCAACAATTCTCCACGGGACGAGATGGGTCGCTTGGAAGTGTGGTTGCATTGATGTTGATGATTGCGTCCAAGCCGCTGAGGGGGTCTGAACCGCCGAGTCGACCAGAGCAAAGTTGGGACAGGCTTTTGTAGAACAGCGGTACATACAGATACCATCCAAGCGATTGGGCTGCCCCAATACAAATAGAAGCAGTTTCCTAGGCATATAAATGAGATCATTCGAGTCAAATAAAGATTTTGCAGGCCACCAATTCTTCCAGCAGACGCGTGTGCCATTTCTCTTGATAGGATCTCTCCACACCTCCCACCCTGGTTCGACTCTGAAGTGATATCACGGCAGAACAGGCTCTTGATACAAGGAAATTGAGAAACCACTGGGAGGGCATAGCATCCATTGGGAAAGAAGCAAAACAACCGACGATGTCTGTAGCTATTTGGCAGGTGTCGATTGCTTGCTGGGAGACTGTCGGGTCATCGGGTCATTGGGTGTAAATGAAGGATGGAGCTCTCCGGCCATTGGGCCGGGTCAGACTGTCGGGTGCAATGGTCGGGCGGAGAATCCAAGACCCTCGGATACCCCATTATTTAAAAAGAAACCCTGCAACGGCCGTGTCATCCAAGACCCTCGGATACCCCATTATTTAAAAATAAATTTAAAGTTATTATCTAACATCAAGTATCTCCAAGTCAGCAGAGGCAAGAAAACAAAATGCCTGTCAACAGTATTGCCAAATCTAGAAATCACGGTTTTGACAGCGAGGGTGGCTCAGACTCCAAGTATCGATAAACCGCTGATATCCAGTCGCATTGCACAGAGATGCTACCGACTCCTGAATTGTAACTCTCTTAGACCGACTACATATTCGACCTTTGAACCCTCGTTTCCTCGTACTCCACCCCCACCCCCTCCAAAACAAGGCAGGGTCTCTTCTAATGTGTGTGGTCAGAAAGCCACACCATCCTCGGTGGGCCAAAACAAAACAGTTTCTCCAGAGGGTCCTGCCAATTATGCTGCTACCAGTCTTCCAACACCTCGCCCCTCATCAGACTTTCCCGACAACCCACAACGCCTGCCGTCATCTCCCTCCTCTGACCTTACCGATGCCGCCGTAATTCCCTTCTCTACACCTTGGTCCTCGTTAGAATCTGCCTACCAATCCCATGCCATATCCTTCGATCAAGTTGTATCTAGGCTGAAGCCAATGCTGGATGGGATGGCTGGGACGGCTGGGACAGCTGGAGAGCGCAAGATATCTATTGCGGGCATCTCGTCAGACATTGTTGATAAGTTACGGGCGAAGTCTAGAGCGGCTGAGTTGCCAGGTTGGGAGAATCTCAGGTATGTTGGGTTCTCCAGCTCGTGGCAAAGCTAACAACGTCGAAGGATCGATTTCTCCGGAGACAAGCTGATTGTGCACTACCCGACATTTGGACACGAGATCATGTCTACTCTCTTCTTCAATGTCGACATCAATGACACCGAAGGTCGCTCTTTGTTCTCCGTTGACGCGAGCGTCGTTCGCCTGGGAGGCTCTGCAGATGTTGATTTGGAAGATGGTATCAAGAGTCCGAATTTCAGTCTGTATGAGGACCACCCCACGAAGCAACCCCTAACACAAGCATGGCCGACAGTTGCCTGGGAGGTGGCCTATAGTGAGAATGAGCAAAAACTTGCATATGATCTTGCAAGATATGTTGCTTGTTCCCTCGGCAGGGTGCGGCTAGCAATCGGTGTGATGATCGAGCACGATCCTGCTGTGCCAGTGGGACGACAACCACGAGGCTTGAAGAAGGTGACATGTGCATTCTGGGAAGCAGACTACGCCGAAACGTTCGCGACATTGGAAGAGTCGGGCTCACAAGTCTTGAATCACCTCACGAGATGTGATAGTCATGCTGATGAGGCCGATGACTATGTTGTGCCTGCCGCCACTAAGTTTTCATGCGTTTCGAAATTCGATGGGAAGTACGTAAAGTTTGTAGTTTCCCAACATGCTCTGTACACTGGAAGTGCCTTTCCTCTGGAATGCCTTGCAACTCACTAATATCTATGTTTGGGTTGTAGATTCTTCCTGAAGAACCAAATGGGCCCACAGAAATGAAGATTCTAAACAGACATCTGTATCGTACTTCAGAGGCCGAGAATCAAGACAAGCCCGCAATAACCATTCCATTTTCAACACTTCGACAGGTAATCAGCGCCCACGAAAAACAGCAGAATTACTTAGAAATTAGCCGCAATATCAAGAAGCGTCCGCATGATGGAGGGGACTCATATGAAAAGAAGAATAAAGAAGATGTTGCTGGAGAAATCGAGCGATTGAAAAAGCCTCGTGTTGAAGATGCCTAGGCTGCTCCTGACTCGGACATGACCACCCACATCTATGGTGAGTTAGTTAGACCACGTAACAGCAACCTGCTGAACTCATTACCCAAGGACGCGACATTTCTCACCCCCACCCCCAGAACCGTGATAGTATTGTACATTAAATATGATTCAACCTGATTCCAATTCTCGGGCGAGATGAAAGTTGCTGGGCACTGCAGGGCAAGATGATAATGTCCAACACAACCAATCTCGGGTGAGATGACTATGGTCGGGCGACATAACCAGTAAGCTGATAATGTTCGGGTGACATGCCGAATCTCGGGTGAGATGACAATGGTCGGGCGACAAGATAAACGTTGTCCGGCAGCATAACAAACTCTCGGGTGAGATGACTATGGTCGGGCGACATGCCAAATCTCGGGTGAGATGACTGTGGTCAGGTGACATAAGCTGCGACTCTCGGCTGAGATGAGTATGTTCAGGGCGACATGCCGAATCTTGGGTGAGGTGGCTATGGTCGGGCGACAAGATGAACGTTGTCCGGCAGCACAACAACTCTCAGGTGAGATGACAATGTTCAGGCCACATCACGAATCTCGGGCGAGGTAACAGCTGGCGGGCCAGATAGCCACGTATACATACGGATCCGCAGACATTAGGTTATATTTCGCTGGTACAGCTCAGGCCATATGACACGGGTCGGACCAGATCCCACCAATCGGGCGTGACATGGGTCGGGCCAGACGACACGAGTAACCTCATTCATAGCATTATTGAGGATGGCTGCTGGCCAATGTCAACTTGGACTTTATACTCTGTCGCACAACAATGAAAAAAACGCTATTTACATGCCGCAAGGAACGATATATTACTTATAATTTTCTCTCCACCTTTCCAGCTCTTGCCGATCGACGTAAGTTATGCAGAGCCGGAGGTGGCAGCTCCTGTTGAGCTGACTCAACCTGTACTTCACTGGCGGGGATGGGCTGTGAAGAGAACGTTGGAAGAATATCGAAAGCACTCAACGATGTGAGTGGACTCAGATTCCCGAACCCTGTTGAACGCGATCCTGGCGTCTCCGACGATGTGCCTGCATTTGTTGAACCTGGGGTAACTTCGCCAGCTCTGACAGGCAATGGCGATGTGACCGGCATATACGTCGGAAATTCTGACTGGCCCGGCAGAGAAACATGGGTTTGAATCTCAATGTCGAGGCAAGTCACAGGCGGTGATGAGGGGTTCGATGGCACTTGGATGCCCATTGTTCCAGTCGAAATGGGAGGTTCATTGAATAATGTCTGAACCTCTTGGGCTACGTGTAGAACGATGTCCGATGGGGAGGTTTGAATTGAAACCGAAGATCTGGGATATGCTGGAAGTGCAGGGGCAAGCCAGGGAGATGTTTGCACTTCAGCCACCATTTGACGTTCGGGGCTGGAGGGTGGCCTTCCTGGGAGTTGTATATGCAATGGAGGAGGAGAGGCATCTCGCTCCACCGCCACATTCTCCTCAATGTTCGATGATGACGGTCCATGTATTGTTGGCAGCGCAGAACTAGTCCGACTCCCACTCGATTCTCGTATGCCATTTACAGCAGCGAAGAGTGCGTTACTCGTCGCCTCTAGGTGCTGCAAACGACGCGTGATGGGTGCCTCAGCCAGAAGCTGGGCTGACGAATGGCCGATGTTCAACCTTTTCAATGACAGCGACATTTGCTCCAATGTATGGAGCTGCACGGCTGTTGAGGCAGCCAAACTTGAGTCCATTGCGTTCATTCGTACTTCCATATCATCTTGCCGTGACTGAATCTTCCAGAGAAACGGGTCGGGAGGGTTAGGACCGGCGTGTATTGTTTCCCCACCAGAAATCCAGATCGACGGGTGGCCAGATGAACCAGCATCATTCAGAGATGCTTTCGACTTCCCCACCTCCATTTTCGATCTGTTACCTCGACGTCGCTTGGCAGGGCGAGATGTCACAGCTGATTCGTTGTCAGAATCGTCCTGGAGCTGATCCACCTCCTCCTGGTCTTCCCCCTGCTTCTGTCCAGCCACCACCTTACTATTCCTCCCAGAAGTCCCCGTCGGTTGACTACGAGCACGAGATTTACTCGGTGCGCGGGATTTACTCGGTGCGCGGGATTTACTGGGAGCGCGAGATTTACTACGGGGACGGGCCTCCACACTTTCAGCCGTCTGTGCAGCGCCCTTTCGTTGTTGAGGCGGTGGAGACAAAGATGGCAATCGCCCGAAAATCCTCCACGTCAGCTCTTCTTCTTCTGTCAGATTCTTCCTTGTCCTCGTCCAAGCATCCGGACGTCTACTGCACCTGACCTTCATCCGCCTACATTCCAGACAAGAATGACCCCCATGCGCCACTACGCACTCCACTAATAGCTCTAGCTTCTTCTTCTTCCAACATCTATCGCAAGTGAGCATGTCTTTGCGGAGCTCAGATCCAGGGGGGGGAATCCGTCCCCCCTGTTGCATGGGAGGACGAACGATCCCATGAAGTTGTCGTCCGATCGCAGGCTTCTGATCTCGGTCTGCAGTCTCTGACCTTTGCTTGAGCGCAGGAGGCATCGGCAGATCCCCTTCCTCCCCCTTTATCATAAGTGCATCATGGTCGCCGTCAATCTCAATGTATTTCGCACTCTTGATACTAGACTTTCTGGGTACTTCAGTTGGTCGTGGCCTTTTTCTGGCAACCATGATTACAGGGAGTTCAGGACTGGCTTCGCGGTCGCCAGCCAGTGGTGCCATTGTGGGAGCGGGACGAGGGAGTGGGGCGAACACAGGGGGAGTGGGAGTATTCATTGCAACGGCCCGATCAGAATTGGGTGGTGTGGAAAGGTTGGGGCGCGTGGTCGGCTCAGGCTGCTCGCTTCGGTGACTCTCGGGGGCTTCATGTCTATGAACATCAGGGTCGCTACCAGGACTAAGAAATGGTAGTGTCAGAACCGATGGCACTGCGCCTGAAAGTCAGCAACATGGTGGATATGTACATACCAGAACACGTACCTGGCGTCAAAGCACGCTCTGCTCCATACCATTGAGGAACGGCGGGGAACCTTTCCACCCAAATTGAATCGTTGATGCGAGGATCATCACGCCGGACTGTTGAATAATCGATAACGCCATTTCTAAAGGCGTGAGCCTGGAACATTTCATTGTGAAGCGACATGAACATCTGGGAGGGGAGAAAATCATTTGTTCCGGGTGCAAGGTCTGCTACCATAGCACCTACTTGTCTCTGGTGATAATCGTGTAAATCATGAACGTAAAAGAATTCATGCGATGCTTACCACCTGAGTGGCCAGCGCTCGGCCGTGCTCCGAATTTAGCGGGTCACGGAGCACCTCTTCCAATGTTATTTCGACCTGCAGCATGGATAGATATGCCTGTACCGCGGCAATAGTTTCACTAGTCTACAGAAGTTCATCTGAAATTAAATATTGCATGGTGGAAAAGAATAAATGAACAATGACTGGAGGATTAGGCTGTGACCGAAGGAATTGTTCAACTTTCATTTGGCCGTACATTAGACTTTCTACCACATCAAGGCATGTATGATATCGGCAGTGAAGGGCCTGCATAATTGCGTGCATAGGTGGCAAGATGGAAGGATCGTTTGGTGTTGCTGAGGACATTGTATGTTAGGAGAATGATCTTTAAAAATTAAAGCAATGAATGAACCTATCACGAGAATGTCAACGCATGTCACGTGATCCTCTGTTGCTCGATGAGCAGGCATTTGGCGACACGCTACAACATCAATATCGAACAAGAACCAGATAAACATGCAAGGTAAGATCACGTCGTGAAGAGTTCGATTGACTCTCTGAGATTTGTCCAGATTCAAGCCTCGATTCCCAAAATATGGACACCTCCGGGCCCGACACACATATGGCGAACATGGGCCAGAACCCCGTCGCGTTAGTCGACACCCAACTCAATCCATTTGCCCTACCACCTCTGAAAAAGCCACGGCATTCCATTACCACAACAAATCGTCCTCCCACCCTTGGTTCGTCTGGTCCCAGTGAGCTAAAACCAGCAGGCCCTGAGCCATCGGCCCAGATGGTTCCATCAGGTAAACATGTCGAGCCTGCTGTGAGGTTTAGCAACAACGTCCAGGTATACATGGAAGGCTACCGAAACCCCTCAGCAAAAGCCAACGTCGGGCCTGCATCTGCAAGGATAACCGGTTCTCTGGCAGGGTACAAACGGCTGCGACCGCAATTGGATGACGAAATGTCTGACCTTGAAGGAGACACTGCGGGCCTGGGATCATACAAACAGTGGATATAATGGGAATATAATGGGAATGAATTTAAAATGTATTCCCAGTATACCCATCGGATAAAATTTGAATATATTTAAAATCTATTCCTCCATAAGGACACCATATATGGACTGGATTTATTGGGAATATATTGATATTATATTCATGGTATAAACAGCGCATAAATCAGATATAATTTCAAAATTTATTCATCATAAAACCCCCAAGGAAAAGTGAGATATATTGGAAAATATTTTTTTAATATATTCCACAGATATATTTATAATTACTTCCTGATCTATCTATCAGATGAAAGGTGAATGAAGTCCCGATGTGTCTCCAATATATTCCCAGAATAAAATATGTCCCAGATCGATCGATCTAGCTATATTTGGCCTGATATATTTGTCGTGACGATGATTACATTGGATATCCTTTCATAAATTCACTACTGAGGTTGCAAAAGGTACGTGTATTCTGGGGAGCCCCAGAAATCTACGCCAAGCCCGTAGTTTATGTCGTCTACCTGAAAGTGGCACGATTCTAGTCCGTATATCTAGGACGCCGAGTCCCGTATGTTTTGAAGGCAATCGCAGGGATAAGCGCTTGGACTACATCATCACTGTCGGTTTGGTCGATCATGCAAAGGGCACAAAGGGCGTCCATATGACTTAGCAATGTAATCAATTCATCGCCGCTGAATGGTAGCTCTTGGATAGATAGGTTCAGCAGCGACGGACTCCTGTTGATGAATGAATTGAATACCATAAGCGACTCCTCAGGCTCTGGCAAAAGTTCGCAGACATATTCGACAATGAAGGTTGTCAAATTCGGACACCAAAGTAATTGATAGATCTATGAGAGGCTGATATCCAATGCAGAAACGGCCAGGTACTGAAGAGCGGGCAACTTGATCAGGTCGCACTCTTCTGGCTCAAACGTCACTCCATAGGATAAAGTGACGCTACACGACACCAGGTTGTCGCAGTCCTGCATGATAAGGAACCATTCGATAGTGGATAACACTTGGTTGCTACCCAGCAACTCCAACGATACGAGCTGGCTCCAAGGAAGATGATAGCCAAAAGGTTGGAAGGGCTGGTTGACAAGCGACAAGGAGTGGAGTAGCGGAGCGGAACAAATTTCAAATGTCGTACGCATATCATTGTACTCCAATCCCTGTTCAGCTTCCGAAAGCAATGGGGATATAGTGAACGTCAACGTCCTGAGTCTGGGCAGCACAAGATCGACTGTCCAGAGTGAACTATCGAGCAGTGCCTCGGAAGCACCAGGAGTGGTATCCAACTGCATATAGCGCCAGCGTCTGCGGCTGTCAAACAAAGACCGAAATATTAACTGCAGCGCCATCGCATGCACTGCATGCACGGTCCCTCCTTCGCCGTGAGCGATTGTAAAATGGACAGAAATATCGCGATTAGCTGAGCGTTTCAGCCAG
>QFEU01002184.1:0-17522 GCA_003316345.1 Tricholoma terreum
GTGGACAAGACAAGCCCCCCGCTCACATTTGAGGTGATGGAGGGGTGGTGGTGGCCAGTGGTGGATGAGATGAGGACCCTCCTTGTGTTTGAGGCAACAGAGGGGTAGTGGTGGCCAGGGAGGGACGAGATAAGGCGCCCACTCATGTTTGAGGTGATGAAGGAGGAGTGGTGGCCGTTGGTGGATGACACAAGCCCCCCACTTACATTTGAGGTGATGGAGGGGTGGTGGTGGCCAGTGGTGGACAAAACGAGGACCCTCCTCACATTTGAGGCGACAAAGGGGTTGTGGTAGCCAGGGGAGGACAAGACAAGGTGCTTGCCTGCATTTGAGGCAACAGAGGGGGTTTGGTGGACGAGATGAGCCCCCCGCTCACATTTGAGGTGATGGAGGGGTGGTGGTGGCCAGTGGGGGATGAGACAAGGCCCCTTCTCGCATTTAAGGCAACAGAGGGGTAGTGGTGGCCAGTGGGGGATGAGACGATAGAATGGAGGGAGGGAGGGGTCATGGTCACCGTAGTTGCCTAGAATGGAAACAGAACACCTCTGCTCGTGTTTGAGGTGAGGGAGGGGATGGTGGCTTGTGAGTTGCCTGGAACAGAATCAGAAACCCCCTGCACATGTTTGGAGTGAGAGGGGGTTGTAGTCGTTGTCATCACAGGTGCTAGAATGGAATGAGAAACCCCTCCACTCATGTTTGTAGCAAGGAAGGGGGGTCATGGCAGTTGTTGTTGCCTAGAGAGTGTGGAATTGGCAGCAGTGTGATGCATCATCAATGAATCAACAAGGTCAGGTGATCACTTACCTGACCGGAATGCTGGTACTGGCATATCCATGCATACCTGTAACACTGTGGAAACAGGTACAGTGTTGCTTGGGTACAGCAACCTAGAACCCATACCTGTACCTGTGTCATATCTTACATGCCCCAGAAGAGGTCACCTGCACTTGTGACCCCCCATGAAAAGTAAGCAGCAGGTTACAGGACCTCTGTGACCTGTTCCTAGCAAACCCTGCTGGGGTCTCCACATTCTCAGACAAGATATTTAGGTAGTTCCTGGAATGTTTGATGAAAATAAAGTCATAAATTTTTCTCTTGACCACAAAGTAGGGCATGGGTAGGTAGCATTTTTAGGTCCAGTTCAGTCCAGTTTTTGACATCTAAATGGGGCAACCACAACTGCAACTGACCCAGAACTGACCCAGATATTGATGGACCAAAAAAAGACCAGTTTGGACCAGTCTTTTGTCATAAAATTTCTTGTCCTAATATAACCCATATGTATCTCAGTAAATATTACTGCGACCTTTTAGCCATTATAACAACAGATAGACATTGTAATTCCCCGATGCCTGGTCCAACTTTTAAGAGGTTTCACCAAGATTTGGCTGAGATATGATCAAAACAAAAGTACATGTTGTAAGTAGTTCTAGGTCTCGTATGTAGTTGCAATTTGTCATGGCTGTTAAATTAACTCCTGTCCGCTTAATCAAATATTACATGTAAAATACTGCCAGTATGTCTATATGATAGATTCTTGTATTCTGATTTCTATTGCTTTCTGTGACTTGTAGAAGTGTCCCAAGTGTTCCCACCACCTGGGGAGCAGTGGGTATGTGTGTCTGGTATTATATAGCCAATTCCTGGGCCCTCCTGTCCGCTTAATCAAATATTACATGTAAAATACTTCCAGTATGTCTATATGCTAGAATCTCTTATCCTGAGTTATATTGCTCCCTGTGACTTGTAGGAGAGTGATGAGCATTCCCACCTCCAGGGGACCAGTGGGTATGCATGTCTGGTATTATATAGCTGGTTTGTGACCCCTTCTGTCTGCTTTATCAAATATTAGAAGTGAGCATCCTGACAACCAGTATACTGGCATATTTGCATGTCTGGTCATGTATAGCCAGTTTCAGTACAACCCTGTCCACTATATCAATATTTGTGGGTGTAGCATTGGTATTATGTCTATATAATATTGTGTTTTATTTCCATTTGCCACCAGAGCTTTGCAGCTGGTGCTGATGTGATATGTAATAACCATTTTCAGCATAGGCCTGGTTCTCTCCCATTTTTGATAGCCATCTTTATATGCTATACATAGTAGCTAATCACCCATCCAATCACCTATCAGTAACTCATTGCTGATTGGCTCATCCATTCATATTGTGTATATATAGCTCCATGGGCCCACTTGGCTGGCCCATCATACTGGTACAAAGTACAGCATTGGCTGGTCCATGGTATATGGGTCAGAGTTACTATTATATGTGGGTATGAGCAGCAGCTCTCAATGGCAAGGAACACACCTTTGGGCTGTTTTCTTCCTTCTGGACCCTCCTGGCTTCATTACAGCATCCTTTTTTTCATTGGCAGGCACCAGTTTCTTCTTTTTTGGTCACTTGTTTGCCTGGCTGACTAATGACATGGCATATTTATGGGTGTGAGCCATTGTCAAAATAGGTGGGCCCAGGTGTTGGAGGCCAACTACAGGTGATGTGGGCACCAGAATGGGTTTCTGGCATGTTGGTGGTGGGTTTGATGGTTGGTGATGGATGTGATGGTTGGTGATGGTGATTATCAATGGTTGATGATGTGGTGGAAAATATGCATGGTGATGCACATAATCAGTGTGTGTGCAGGACAAACTTGCTGCATAAAGGCACATATAAGTGAGCCATAGCAATGGCTTAATGGCTCAACAGTTAAAGTGTACTTACATACTATGGTTGACAAGGCTCCAGGTTCAAATCTTGACATTGGCACTTATTTTGGTACTTGGAAAATATGAAGTTGGAGTCTGAGTAGACTCTGATAGAGATCCTTGTATATCCTACTCTAAGTCTTGTACACTCCAATGGACTCCAAGGTTGTCCTTGTAGACTGATAGTCTATTGGACTCCATGCATCCTTGTAAAGTCTGGGTAGAGTCTACCCAGACTGAACTTGGACTGGACTCAGACAAAAATTGCTTGGACCTGCCATATCAGCACTATTTGACTGCATAGGCAGTCTGAGAGTTGTCCTACTAGACTCCTTGTTGGACTATATGGAGTACATGGACTCCATGCAGAATCCTATAGGATTAGGTGGGGGAGTGTAAAGACCTCCAGTTACAGTACAGATTAAGCTGACTCTAGTTCTCAGATAACCATGGTCTGCATAACAGAATCCAAGAATACAAGCATGTTTATGAAGTCAAGGATTGAAGTTCTGGCCATGGAAGTCTGGGATCATTTCACCCTCCCTCAGAAACTCTGACATACAGAATATATAATTTTGTGGCACCTTACCTGCCAAAGCAGGTCATGCGTGTATCACATGACCACTGGTTGACATTCATGTATGGTGGGAATCACTTAGTCACCACTTGTGTAAGAACTAGTCCCAAATTGGCTGCCAGTGGCCAATTTTATTTTTATGTACCTCACAGGGGGGGCCATAAATGCTGTTTGGATTAGCAATATTCAATAGTGACTAGTGTATACATTTGAAAAGATGTGCTGTTACTACTGTGCAACAATAGAATGACAATTGAAGTGCCTCCAGCTAGCTGCAGCTCAGGCTCACATAGCATAACATCCACTGGAACCTTTCTCAAGCTCTACCAAAGTACAATTCATTGGTGGGAACATCACATGATTTGATGGATGGATGCTTATTGGGAGGGGATGGCCACTCAAGATGCCCAGTTACATGTCCAAAAATTTAGTTCAACAAAGTACAAATCTTACTGTCACATCCCTGAATGTGATTTGACCATTAGCAGGCCATAATTCAACCATAGTTCCAAATCTTGCCTCCCAAAAATATATCTCCCTCAGTTTTGACTTAATTTTTAAATCCCTCTTCAGGATCAATAGATATCATGAAATAGAGCATTTTCCTATGGTGTGAATCACTTAGTCACCACTTGTTTAGAACAAATTTATGACCCATCCAATTTTCACCTGAAATTGAATTCCTTTTGGAAAAATGCTCCATTTCATGATAGCTATCAATCCTCAAGAGGGATTTTAAATCACTTCAAAACTGAGGGAGATATATATTTTTGGGAGGCAAGATTTGGGACTATGGTCAAAACCCTGTGCAACACATTCAGGGATGCAATGGTGAGATTTGCACTTTGTTGAACTGAATTTTCAGACATGTAACTGGGCATCCTGAGTGGCCATCCCCTTCTGATAAACATCCATCCATCAAATCATGTGATGTTCCCACTGACAAATTGTCCCAAGCAGTACTATGGCTAGGGCTTTTAGCATGTTTTCTTTGAGTGTCTCAAATAAGTAATCACAGTGTTCCCAAAGATATTGCTTGATGGTGCCCCAGAAGAATTCAATGAAATTAAGTTCACAATAGAACTTGGGGAGAAAGATGCACATATGCTCTGCAGCTTTGATGATCTCTTGAATGTGAGATCTCTGTTGTTTGAAGTCAGATTGGTTCTCAAGGATATATCTGTAGCAGTGATTTGTCATATCAGGATCTTCACAACTGCCTTTACATTTTCCTCAGAGTTTCTTGTGAGTTGGATAAAGACTCTGCTCTTTGAGAACAGCTTTCATCCCTTTTGGCTGATTGGGAAAGTCAGCATGATTTTCTGGATAAATCATGGGCTGGGTTATTTTGCAGCCATTGTGTATAAATCAGCCATCACAAAGTCGAGCATGCTTTTCCCTTGGCTTATCATTTATGTATGACATGTGCAGGGCATCTTCAGCATGTGCAGCATGTCCTTGAGAATGATCAACCATGATCAATGCTTGATATCCTAGTCTGTGAGTGGCTTAAAAATCTGCTAGTCACTATTGAACATTGCTGATCCAAACAGTGTTTGGGGCCCCTGCAAAGTACATAATTTTTTTTTGGCCACCAGTGGCCAATTTGGGACTAGTTCTACACAAGTGGTGACTAAGTGATTTGCACCATAAAAGGAATTAAATTTTGGGTGAAAATTGAATGGGTTATAAAACCTTGTTCTAAACAAGCAGTGACCAAGTGATTCACACCATAGCATAGAGCTTGTCATCACTATACCACCATGATACAGTGTGTTGCCCCTTTCTGTCTTGTCTGCTATGAGACTGTGCATCTCCATTGAGTTTCTGAAAACTGGTAAAAGAAGGTTTCAGAAAACCATGAACCTTACCTTCTGACAAGACTTTGCATGAGCCAAAAACTTGTGCTCCCTTAGGCAGATATGTTATCATAAATAGGACAAACTGCCAAAATATGAGTGCTACTGTATCAATAGCTTGATGTAGAAGGCCAAGCTACTGATATTAAGAGGCCACCTAACATATTTCATGAACTTATGATACTATGGTGTAAGTACACCATACAAGGTAAACTTAGCCAGTGAACTGGCCTTGAATCAATGTTGAACCAATGTGTGAACCACTATTGGCAATTTTGATTGTCAGAGTAAGTTAGTAACCAGTTCATCAATGATTCTGGATTTGGTAGTCTGATTGAATCCAATTTGAATCAATGACTAGAATCACCCTTAAATTGTCAACTCTGACTGCTATTGTTTTTGAATTTTCAATGAAAAATGAACAACAAGTACATCAACTTATAATATCAGGCCCTACATTGCTTCTTGTGAGCACTCTAGTCTTTTTTCTGACAATTCCTGGAGCAATACCGCACTTTCTGGCATGATGAACATTTCATCAGCTTTGGCTTTCCTTTTCCTCTGCATACAAAGCACATGTAACGTGCTGGATCACGACCAACAGTTTCCAAGTATGAAACTGCAAAAAGTGGGGACAAAGCAATCCTGGTCACATATGGTGCTAGTGGACTCCATAGCTTGACCTTCTGCATGCCTTCAATGCCCTTCCCTCTGCCACAGCTGCATAGTGGATCCATCTCTGAGTCCATTGTATCTGTCAGTGGTATCTTTCCCTGCAACTTGTATTCACAATTTTCACTGTGATTCCATGACGATCGGCACCGCTCTGCAAGTGCAGGTATGAGCTGTTTCCATGCCTGCATCTCCCCTTCAAACACAGACACCTGGTATATATTCCCTTCATGCACAAGCTTGTCAAATACACTTGATATCTTTCTTATGAGTGAAGGAGTCAATGGAAGGACATATGCATCACAGACCACTGTGTGCGAATGAAGATCAAACTTCAAATCACTCACAAAGAGGAGGGTGTCACAATCCTTTGTTGCATGGTCACGCAATGCAAACAGGCACTGCTGTGGTCCACCTTGAATACCTGAGGACCGAACAAAGATAGTATGAATGGAGTCCTTAACAAACATGAGAGTGTCATTCTGGTGCTTCTTCCGGAGGGACAATTCACGGGCAGATAGCATAGAATTCACATGAGGGTTTAACCATTTGTTGATGCCAGTTGTTTTTTTATCAAGGGTGGGTAGGCAGGACATATTGAGACGATGAATACTCCATAGGTTCAAATTCCCATTTGCATTAATTACTGGAAATGGGTTTAGCTTCATTCCAGCAGGCTTGAGTGGGCCAAATGCAGGAACAACAATCTGAAAGTTGTCAGTAACCACATCTGATAGATAGGCTAAAGAAATACCTCAATATACAATGATTTTCTGGCAACACGGAGTTTGAATTCATTGCCTATGACAGGGAAGGGATATATGACATTTTGCATGTGCTGACCAACTGTAACCCTCAGGACACAAGGAGATATTTGCAAGACCCTAGGGATGGCACCAGATGCAAATGGACCTTTCACTTGTTCATTATCAACAGAGACCCTCTGCATCAGAGAGGCAACCAGCTCACACTGCTCATCTAGTTCAATGACAGTGGCACTGGAATGCCCAATCAGAGCAGAGCTATTTGCTGCAGGTGAGAGGGCCAATAAGGGATAGGGGCTAGAAGTTATTGATGGCACCAGCCGTTCAGGCAATACATGAACAGCAGACTCATCCATCAATTTTGCACTGAAGATATGTAGGTATAATCCAAGCTTCTTGATCAAATGCACTGTCCCTGCAGTGCTTCGTACTCCAAGGTAAACATTGAGGTCCTCCATAGGTTCAACAGATGTTAGAACTTTAGCCGGCATTACAAAAGATACCACCAGAGGTGATGCTCCCTGCCATCCATCAGGGTCATCTTCAAACACTACTTGTGGATTGGCCCTTGTGCCCACTGAACTAACTGTTCCAAATGCTACATGGACTGCTGAGAAGAGAATTGTGGCCCGGGTGCCTTGGATGCCACATTGCAAGGATGGAGTAGGGACCTGTTCCCTAGATTCTTCCAGAACTGCTAACTTTGTACGGGGTACAACTAGGATGACCCGAATAACAACAGGAATAGTGTCCCAACTTGACAGTCTGCCAACCTTCGGTAACATTCCCCGATGCATGTGATTTGTGTACACACCATGGCGATGCATGTGTGCACAAAAATCTGGGTAATTGTGCCCATCCATTGGTAAGGATGAATCTGCATCCTTCAAATCAGAAAATCGATCCATGACCTCTAACCACAGCTCTGCTGAGATGCACAACTTATCTCTGACAAGCTTTAGAAACAATACAAAGCTCTCGCAGGTGTAATGGATGATATTTGAGTTTGCCATGGCTTTGGGAAGATTGTCCTGATGGAGCCTCAAAAAGTGGTGGACGTCTTCTTGCTCGAACAGCTGGTGGTACATGTCGTAAAACAATGTTCCGAGCTGGCGTGAATCAAAGACAGGAGTAAAGTTCCTATCATCTAGCTGGGCACTGAATGTATCTCCTGAGGTGGGGAATTTCCATGTTGTTGCCTGCTGAAACTGAAGTGTCTTTCCCTTGACAACTTTATGAAGCATCAGCTCATGAATGTTGGAACGTGTGGTAAAGCTTGAAAGATAGTTGACTGGGCATATACCGATGAGAAGACCAATGACGGTGATATTTGCATACAAATGCTCGGTAAACTCCTTCGTCGCGTCCTTCCTCATAGATATGAGAGACTCGCTGTACAACACACTGGATTGTGTAGAAACTGAGAGCAAGGGCACCGTGACAGTTAGGATGTTAAGAAGGCCAAGGTGATCCTCTAAATTAGAGGTGTCAATGACGTTGAAAGTGGCAGGAGCTTTCTTTGACACATATTCGTCTTTGTCGAGATGGATCAAACGGGCACTCCAGTCCGCGACATGTACTCCAATCTCCAATGTACCCATCACAGCAAAAGCGTGGAGAGTGGTACATGCTGCCATAGCATCGCCCAAAAAAAAGCGAATTGTAGGAGGGTTAGAGGCAGCCGAACAAATGGATGTAAGGAAAGCAGAACACCATTCATCGAACTCAGCTTTGGCGGCGGTGACAAGGTTCGGGACAGTGACCGTGCCTCTTTTGTTAGCGAACAGGGCTGCAGGATGAAATGAGGCCAAGGGGTCGGAAGCATAATGCACACAACAGCCTTCCCCTCCACACGAATAGACGAATGTCAGATTGAGTATGTTGGCACTGGCAACTTGCTGGGGGGAAGAAAACGTAACGCCTGTCTTCCAATAGTTTCTGCACTGGTCTGTGCCAACCTCTATCGCACTGACCATGAGGGGTCCCGCGGATCGGGCCAGCGATAGCACGACAAGAAATTCCTCCAGCGACTTCTTGAAGACGTTCACAAAAGCATTGCGAATGGAATCCATTCTACTGGGTGGCAAATCCTGCATGTGCACATAGAGTAACCAGTGGCGCCGAAGCTCCATCAACGTATACTCTGTGCTCATCCTGATAAAGGATCCATAAGACGACGTGTTCCAAGTCTGAAGCGTGGCGGAGATCGCGATGAGCCTCTTGCAATGCTCGACCAATATTGTGTGCGAGTCTTTGTCGAGGTACATGTGGAAGAAGATGTTCCATACAGTGGTCGTGACGGGCTGCTTATCAGCGACCAACGTAAGGAGAATCACGTTACGAGCTACAGATAAAATATATCATGGGAGATGGGAGAACGCACGGATCAGTCCTCACCCAAGACGCCTGGATCAAAATCGCAGCAAGTAAAATCAAGTGAACGTTCCACTGTTGTGGATAAAATAACGTCGTTAGATTCAACCGAAAATTCTAGTATAATGTGGAACAGCAGACTCACTGGTCTGAGGCTCGGAAAAGATGGTGTACAAAACGTTTTTCGGATCTCCACACCCCAGGAGGAGCAAGTTCGCGGGCTCCTCAGGTGGGAGATCTCTTGTTAAACATACAGCGGAAGTGTTACTGAGGGGATAGAACAAGTATTTGTTAGGCCAGAAAAGTGGATGAGCCATCCTTCGGGGGTGGCAGTCGAGGGAAGAGATGCAGGTCCGCAGTTGTTGTAGTACTAGCACGAGTACGCCACGGAGCAGCACGAGGCCGTTATCTACAAGTTCTCAGTAAGCTTACTTCCAAGTGCCGATTTCCCAATAATGGCGCCTTGAAGTACAGATTGACTGAGCCCCAGACTATTTATTTATTGTCGTGTTCATTACAGCTACTGTGCAACGGGCCAGGTTAGCACGAATTATTGTACTGTGGAACAACGACTCCCTATAAGTGGTGGTGACCAATGCTCAGTAAGTGTGACTCCCAGTCACTTATATGTCACAACCTGTCACACCCCCAAACCTTGAGACATGTATCCTCTGCCTTCTACAACATAAATATATGGGGTTTTTTGCATTGGTTGTCATCAAATATATCATACACACCATATACCATGGATTATTATGCCAAATTATAATTTATTGTTGCTGGGTGGGCACTTCTGCTGCCAAATTCATGCCAAAACAATGGCCCAAACTTGCATTGGATTCAGCTCTTCAGGAACTCAATTTCATGACTTGTTTAAGTGGTGAAAAATGATCAGAATTTAATTATAAATAAATCAAAGTTTCGGTCCCTGAGATTTGTTCAGAATTGAATTCTGATCATTTTCCACCACTTAAACAAGTCGTGAAATTGAGTTCCCAAAGAGCTGAATCCAATGCAAATTTGGCTGCTAAATTGGCTGTCAAGGGTGTTGTCAAATAAGTACAAATAGTGGAGCATGCATACCATGCATTTGCCTCATGGTCTCACCACCTTTTTCCCTTGTTCCTCCATGTTCTAAATACCTGACCATCCTATATACAAGCTTGTATCCACTGCCAATCCCCATTCTGCATAAAAATTGATCCACTATTACAGGTTTGTTATAACTTTACATATCAAAATGTGATATATTTATAGCCTAACCTTATCTCAGACATGCCAAAGCCATCAAAGCAATCTGCAGCAAGAAAGGCAAACTTGGCTACTGCCTAAGTGGTTACAGAGCAAAACTCTGATCAGGAAATACCAGAAAAGGCTCTTTTGGAGTTTCAAACCAAGTTGCACAATGCACAGCAGCACATCAGCAAAACAGTCCATACTTTGACTTTGCCTATTTGTCTTTTTTTGTGCTTGGTCTTTTCCATTGCCTTTTTTTGCACTTTGTCTTTTTAAATTGTCTTTGACTTTTGACTTCTGGTACTTAAGGGGCTGTGCCTTTCCTTTCGGCACATTTTATACTTTTACTTATTGTGGAGTCTATAACTTATTGTGCACGACTCAGAGACATGTGAGGTTACCGGGCAAGTTCATGTGCATGATAGTCTATGTACTTGTTCACGTAGAATAAACGGAAGGCATCCAAGGAGTCACTGTATGTAAAAGTCCTAGGAAGCAGACGAGGGCCGGGAACACCAATCAAGTGCGCGCCACGTAAAACCACATCAAGATGAACAACCGATGTTAACCGCTGACCTCATCTATCATGGTCAGGGTAAACACGCCAAAGCCCGGTCTCTTCGCATGGTGCAGCCCCGTACGTTGAAAACCATTCAACAAGGGCACAGGGGTAGCTTGTCCCATCAATCAAAAAGGAGAAAAAAACCTTGACACGAGCGACATGCAACCCAGCAAAACCATCAACCTCAGGCTCCTTGTCAATGAACACGCAATCATAGCGGCCATGTCCCTTCCACGACGGTGTGGCCCTAATGTACTCACGATGCATGCCCCCGATGCCTGAGAGATCACTGGGAGCATAATACGTGGCACTCGCGGAGTAGAAGACCTTGACGCGAAGGGTCTGAGGAAGCTTCGGGCATGCTTCAATGGGAACATCCATCCCACACATCTCAGCATCGGGATACAGTTGATCATAAAGGAACCGCTGGACATATTGACGAAGATTTGGTTCACCCACATGGTGGGCAAGGAGAGCGAGTGTCTTCGGAGATCCTTTGGCTATATGGAACAATGTCATTATTGTGCGAGAACAGCCGTGAAAGGAGACGAACCAGGATGTCTCGCCAACTTGACATCTCCAAGAGAAGTCATTCCCGGTGCATCCTCAACATCATTATCCCTGCCTCGAACTTGTTCCGGAAGCGGTGGCATCTGTGGTGTAGATAATGTATCCAACATTCCTCGGGTCCCAAAATCTACTCGCGACGCTGCGAGTTTGTCGAGACGTTGGTTTGTCAGCAGCATCTGGCCTAGCGCTTCATTGCGACTTGAACGCCGCCAAGGCTCCTTAACAGCCTTGATATGCTTCGACTCCGTGATAGAGGAACAGACCCCGTTCAGTGCCCCAAATTGCATGATTAGGTCATAATAGTGAAGGATCGAATGCTGGCAGGGCAGCAAGAAGTCGTCACGAATGCCGAGTTCAAGGAAAATCTCACGCTCCTTGTGGAAGCATTCGACGGCAGCATGAATGGCTGTCAAGGTATCCTCGTCGATCTGGGAACGGCGGACGAGGTAGCAAAATTCTATAAAGGCGCTCACAGCGCGAACCATTTGTGGTGGGACATGGCCAACAATAGCTGGTAGAAAGACCTGCATGGCACGTCAATGATAACACCATCAACGACATTTGTTACCAACCACTGACCTTCATCAGAGCCTTGGAGTCGTCCCCCGTCCACTGCTTGAACCCGCGACCCTCCGGAAATCTTCGTAGTCCTGGAAACAGTGGGACCGCCGCAATGCTGCTCGGTGATTGACATTAGAACTTCTTAAGTCATCAATGGCTCATATACTCACCGTCAATCTATATCCGCAAGGATTTCATTTGCCTCAGCCTTGCCATGAGTTGCGACCACGTAGTCCATGACCCAGGTGACGAGGTGATCCTTGAACACCCCTTTGATTATCTGGTGGAGGAGATCGGGCGCCAAAAGTTCATGGATGTCAGCCTGAGGAAAGTGGGCCGTAAATGGCTGAGTAAAATATGAGACGGTTGGTGTGAAGAAAGAAACGGACGACTGACAATGATATCACCAACAATGCCGTACCCATCCCAAAGCCCCTGGAGATCATCTGCGAGGGCCTCCCGTAATGCGTCAGTATGCACATGTGTTCGCGGTACAGCTGTTGCATCGCCATCCAGATCAGCAGCAAATGCTGTGCACCTTTGTGAAAAGGGTCAGCGCATGAAATAACAGAGAAGTAACTGCTTACTTGGGACACCAGCCCGAAACAATACATGCCAACAATGCTTGTTCCGGATAATCGGCAATATAGGGGCCCACTCCATAAATCACACGTCGAAAATATCTGTCCCCACATCGCGTTACTCGAGGTTTTGTCATAAAGGGTTTGAGGGATGACAGAATTCGCATCAACGACGAGTGGAACAACTGCCAGCGAAACTTGCGAAACGCAACATTGTCTTGAAATTGCTTGTCGGCTGTGAGTGAAACTGTCAGAAGACCAATATCAGACATTGACCAGGTCCCATACTTTTTGGTATCGCCAAGAACCCAATGACTGCTAATGCGTTGCGGTGTGCTCGCCGAACATGATTTTGAACATTCCCAATCCCTGCATAAAGGGGGTAATACTCGTTCTGGCCTGTAGCAACAGATACGGTGGTCTTGTCGCTTCCTAAAATCACGGGAACAAACATCCCCCCATGTGTTTCCTTGTCTTGCGCAATAATATCCTGAGGTTGAAATGATGTGAGTACATGGCATGACGCTAGGCAATAAGTGGCTTACTGCTTGATTCCACGCCCAATTCCCTGACATAAAGTCGGAGAACTGCCTTTTGTTCGTATTGCTCAGCACTTGCTTCGGCGCATAATCTGTCTCATTTGCAAAGTCGGGATTGCCAATCTGTCCCTCCATCACGGCGAGCGGATCACGAAACCAGACTTCATATGATGCGGACATCCAGTTTGGTGCGCCGGCAGGAACCTCGCCACTATATTTGACGGAAAATGCTTGCCAAGGAACATCCCCTACCTCTGTCGCGTCGATGACGTTGTACAAGTCCCGTGCAACCGCAAAAGGTGGAGCTGGCTCATTGTCACCATATCGTGCCTGTTGTTGGGCAGCCCAAATTTCCATCAATTTATCAATATGGCTGCCTGACATCTGGTCCTTGCAAAATAAGAAGTCGGCCAGTTCAAAATCCGCCTCTGAGTCGTATGGATAATAGTCATTGTGAGCGCGTTCGGAGGGTGGTGGAGGTGGAGTGCCGGGCGGTAAATCATACCCCTCTTCATCACATGGTTGAGCTGTGGGAGACGGACAGATTGAGAATTTTTATCAATAGTTACACATATTGAGGGACAAACCATCAAGATACGGATGTGCACGGACTTTGAGCCTCCCCTTGGTGGTCCATCGGACATGGCGAGGCGATTCTTGGGTGCCAGTGGGTGCCGAACCACGATTGGGTGGAGTTTGTGGTGGGGAAACAAAATTGTCCTGATCTTCATTCAAGGGGCTGGGGGTGCGTGGCATAGGGAATCTCGTGGATGGAATGGAGGATGTAGATTGTGGAACATAGAGATTTGCTGGGTTTCTTGCACAGGCTGATTTATGTCGAGTTAGCCCTCCTGGAGTCTTGCAGAGATAGCCGCATGCGTAAGGGCAGCGAAATCCACGAGGATTGAAGCGTATTCTTTTCATATTGGAACGGGTGTATGTGACAATACAGTACAATTTCGAACTCCAACGTTTTCGTGCGCCGTATCTATTTTTGTGATAAACTGTACAGCTGTTGAAAACAAAAAAATGAGCCACAATTGCGCCATGTCCCTTACAAATATCAACATACCTGCCTCCTCCTCGTCATTTCCCAATGGTTACTCGCCGAGCCACCAATGCTGATAAACATCCTGGCGAGATTGATCGCATCAGCGGTGTGCGTCGTCCAAAGGATGTCGTCCAGGCTGAACGTGCTGCCAAGGTTGCACAGAAAGAACTTGCAGCTGCCGCGAAGGAAACTGGGATTCGTAAGGTCGCTCAAATCGAAACTGATGCACGAAACAAGCAGAAAACAATGAACCTTGATGCTTATCATCCAAAAGACCAGCTTGCAATACCAAAAGTGACGAGAGCACGGAAAGGCGTGGCGAGCAAAGGTGACAATTTTTTTCCTGATCAAGTTGTTACTAAATTGGAACTGTTAAGCCAGCAACCAGGAGCCTGAAGTGGGTCAAGGCAGCTTGAATGCTCCCAACCCATCACCAGAAGAGCCGACAGCAGTTGGTGAGTCGATTTCCAAAGAGAACAGTTTGATGTTGAAGCTTTGAACACAGACTGGGATGAACTTTACAATCAGGCAAAGCTAGTTCCCGAGAATTCCGGCTTGGATGAGAGTGAGCTGACAGAGCAGGCACCAGACGAGGAGGAAGACATGGACATGGAAGAGGAGGTGCCAGACACGACGATAAAGAAAAAAAATAGTAAGAAACAAAAGAAGGGAATCATTGTGCGAAACCAAATCAACAGTGTTGTGATGGAGATGACGGGGACTCCGAGTGGCGAAGAACCACAACAACCAAATGTGGAAGTCAGAAAACAAAAAACTGGCTCCTCGGACTCGGGCACAGAGGCAGAAACCGTGTGAGGAGTTATATATTTTCGATTTTCCCTCCTGAACCTCCTGTTATATAGCCGCCAAGCGAAGAAACCAAAGACACCAAACGAAGTCCCATCAGGGCTCTTCTCCAATTGGAAGAAGACTTCTGATGCCATCAAGTCCAAAGCCTCTACCCCGAGTATTATCACCCCCTCTGCGACCACCATCTCTCGTCGTGGCACTAGCGCGTCCGCCTCATCTGCGCCGGATCTCGGGGACCAATCCTCAAAGTCTGATCAAGATGGCGATCCTGCATTTACGTTTGGGGGAATTCCCTCAGATGACGAGCAAGTTGAGCGCAGAGGACTTCCGCATTCAAGCCCAATGAAAGGGTCCCAAGTGCGTTGTTGATATCGTTACCGTTTGATCCCTTCTGACTTGTATCTTTTTCACCTGTAGTCCATTGCCAAGATAGAGGAGATCCATCGTGCTCCCACAAAACGTGTCAACGCCAGTCACATTGGTCGTGCCCGAGTCAACAATTCTCATCTTCCTGCCGGCACCACCCAACGTTTTACGAAGCTTGTCCTCCCGATCGCCCTTGATACCGTTGGCGCGCTTGATCCCTGGGAGTACCCTGATGATAATCAGATCCTTGAGATGTGGAATCTTATCTTCGGCTCAAAGGATGACTATCCTCTCACCGATCGCAACATCAAGAGTGACCTTTTCACTACTGTGAAAAGCTTGGTTCGTTTTTTCGTTTCTTTCAGTCAAATGCCAACATTGAGTCTAAGTTTCCAGATCAAGCGCAGCATCTCCTCATGGCTCCACAAGTTTGCTGTCATAGCTGAAAAGGCACTTTCTGACGAGTTCAAAACACAGGGCCTCACCACGACCGAGGAGCGAGCTGAATTTGTTCAATATCTCCTGGGAGATGCGGATGATTTATTGAGCAAGCGCCGTCCCTTTCTCTGGAAGTCCTCATATGAGCTGGGTGGCGAGGATGTTGACAAACCGCAGGTTTGGATCCACCAAACCATGTCCTTCCATCGCTAATCCTGCTTCATAGGGAATATTTCAAGGGCGTCTCGTTGCACGTACATTTCTGGAGCACATCCTCGCGACTGCATCGGTTGAGGAACAGAATCGCGTGCTTGACCCACCTGCTGGTGCCCTGGTGATGTCGATACAGGCGGTGTGTATTTTGTTCCTTCCAAAGGTCTGGGCTAATTAGCACTCGTGACAATGTAGGTTCATCGTGCACTGCTTTACTCAGTCAGTGGCACGTTCCAGTCGCCGGGTACGAAGGCCGGCGCATTTTCAAAAGCCAACTGGGGTGATTATGTCACACAGTCTCAGCGTGGTAGTGGAACGACAGTCAAGCGGGCTTCGGTCTTCCTGAAGCGAATCAAAAACCTGAAGGATAAGCAGCTGGATGGCATATACAGCACAGCTGGCGAGATGGATGAGCACAAAAAGAAGGTGGACGCAAGCGCCATCACCGATCAACAGATGGACGGACTGGGAAGTGGCGCCGAATCAGCAGATGACAACTCAGAGCTTTTGGACCCATTGTATGACGAACTACCCGATATTCAGGGTGGTGTGGAGGAGTGAGATGGGGGTAGTACCATGTAATAACCCCAAATAAATTGGCCATCAATGTCTTTATCAGTGACTTGAGGCGCACTTTCTATCTGTCTTTTTTGTGAGAAGGTGTCTTCATGAGTTGTCTTTCATAAGACATCCATGTCTTTAATGGTCTTTTAGAAGTAAAAAGATCTTATTTATGTATGTCACTGGGCATAAAAAAGACACGCCGTCTTTCGAGCTTTTCCGACTTGTTTACCTTTTTTTAACTTTTAAAAGACCCAAAAGACCCCAAAAAAGTACGGACTGTTTTGCTGATGCAAATTGCATCACTGGAATCTGCACTTTCTGATAAGGTTGCTGATTGCTCTGAGCTTTCAATGTCTCTTCAAGAAGCAGCTATGAAATCTGAAGAGCATATATCTCAGCTAGCTGAGCAAAAGGCTCAATATCAGAGTCTATACAAGGAGTTGCGGTTAAAAAGACAGCAGGCAAAACAGGCCAGTACTAAGAAGGGAAATTTGGAGCAGCAGATTTCTTTATTGAAAGCAGCTGCCTTGTCACAATCCCATGAATTGAAAAATATGTCTGTTAAAACCCAGACAGCCATCAATTCACTTCTGTAGCTTGAAAATCAAAATTCTACATTGAAAAATAAACTATCTCAATGCATGAAAAATATCCAGACAGAAATGCACCACTGTCAGAATAGGCTTAATGTAGTTCAGAAAAAACTTTCTGACTCAAGAAATTTGTCCTCAAAGCTCAAGAAACAAGTCAACCAAGCTAAAGAAATTTGGAAACAGGCAATAGCAAATGCCCAGCAGAAGCAGCAGAAATTGTTTGCTGTACATCACCTTCTTCATAAAGGTGTATATACAGAAACCACCTGAAATCTTGTGTGCTTTCTAGTAAAGGCTGGATGCTCAAGACACTGTGTCAATGATGTGATTCATGCAGTTTTAAAATCTGCTGGAATTACTACAATTGGAACAATAAGTCATACAAGTGTTTCACGCATAATTGCAGAAGAATATATTGCAGCACAAATACAGCTTGGATATGAGCTGAGAAATACAGATAGTATATATTCACTTGTTATACAAATT
>QFEU01002186.1:0-22629 GCA_003316345.1 Tricholoma terreum
AAGAACTAGAACAAGCTGCAGAAGATTCGGCTGATATTATGTTCCACGTTTCAAAATTGCCTTGACTCAATATTCCCGCAGAAGAAACACGACCTTTTGATCGACCTGTAGCTACATTCACCTCGTTCGACTATTCACCCCTCGTGAACATTCGACGGCAAAACGAGACCAAACGTGCAGCTGAAGGCGTTCGCATGCAAAGTCAATCGGAGGAGGCAGACAGTGAAACTAGTGCTGAGCTGACAAAGTCCGAAGTGGTCAAGAGGGAAATCAAGCGTGCAATGAATGCAGTACTCCGAGAACATCATCAAAAGGCAGTAGGAACTGGGCTTGAGCGTCAGGCGAGGTGGAAAAACAACTCGGCACCTGGAGGTAGAAGTGACAATGAGGTTGAGATGTTGACAGGTAACTCTGCCAATGCAGAACTGGCAGCTGGTCAGCGGGCGGCGGTGGTATGTATAGTTGTGACTGCTTGTATATCATTTACTAGTACACTCACACCTTAATAGGTCATTTGCTGTTGACTTCAGACACTCATAGCGAATCATATCCCACAAAACATCGCAAACTACTTATGTGACGGCCTTGTCAGTGGCTCTGCCCACCAGCCGAGTCCTATGCTTGCCCCCAGAATATTTGCTATCGTGCTCTACAAGTCGCGACTGGTCATTGCTTGGAGTAAGTCATTCGATACATACACATGTCCAACTATTCTCATGCGACGTACTAGTTCTAGTGTTATATTCTCAAGGTGGTGGCAAATCCGGTATACATTCATGGCAAGGTATTACTCGAAACCTCGGCGCGATCTCCTACATTTTGGCACAGCTCTATGAGCAATCTTTCAACTCGTTGTTTCGGGCCATGCATAAGGAGTTGGCACACCTCCAGGGATTTACCTTTGACCATTTTACAACCGACTCATTCTTGCGGTGTCTTCCTGGCTCTCAAAACATTAGCCCTGACCTTCGCACTCTTCAGCTCGACAATGTTGCTTATGCTGCCTACTCGGAGCTTCTCCTCCACCTGCCCAAGCTGTTACTTGTTCTCCGTGACCTACAGCGCAAACAAAAGCAGGCTAATTCGAAGGCCAAAAGTAGTCAGGCTGACTCATAAGAATTGATTTTCACATACTATACGGCTGTAGTAGATATAACTACTTCTACAACTCGAATGTAAGCTGTATACGCTGTATACACCTTTTTTTTGCTGTTCTGGAAGCCTGGGCGCCCAGTCCGAACAAAAATCCAGATTTTCAAGGCCTGATCGGGGAATCCGAACGAATTTTTGGATTTTGGGGGCCTGATCAATAGTCCAAACGAATTTCAGGGATTTTCGACGAGGCCTGGTTTTATCCGAACCAAAATGGCCAATTTTCAAAAAATTTGTCCAAACTTCTATGGCCCGAATTTTTTTTTCGGGATCAGGCCCCCCCACCTATTGTCAGGGGTCCTATAATAGCACGTTCGCCTCCTCGCCTATCCTTTCGGGGTCCGCTTAGTAAGCGGACTTCTGTTTACGTTACACTCGTCTCAGTAAAATGAAAAGTCAAGTGATGGTCTGGCTTTAGTTGGGATCTGACTAAATGGTGACTAAAATGTCATTTTTCAAACTATTGCCTGACTTCGGAAGTCAGCCGATAGTCGGGTCCTTCTGATCTTTATTAGAAATATCTAGTCATGCGAATACAGTGTTAAGGACCCAGTGGCCAGTCAGTCTAGGGAATGGAGGTGTTCAAGGGCAGGGCAGGGGAGTGAGGATACCACGGTGTATACCCGCATCCTGTGGTACCATACCTCCGAAGGGTATGTATGCAGGTGCAGGTGTGGTATACGCTATTTATACCTGTGTCATACCCTATAGTCAGTCGGTATCTTCGATTGCATGTGCTAGTGGCCAAGATAAATGAAATGTATTTGAACTTCCACAAACTACATCTAGCAGAAGGTAGGTACAGTCTGCTTAGACCTGTTGTTGCAGACAACACCAAACTTCCTCATCTTCATAATATGCAAGTACTGCCAACCCTCAGGAGTTTTCTTCAAGCACAATATCAGTGCTGTACAGTACAGACTTGTGGAACGTGGAAAGGGGGTGACCAGGTCGCGAAGGCTGGCAAAGGGTGAGTTGAGAATAGAAGACCTTGACGAAGGTTTTCCAACAACGAGGAGAGATGCTGGAGATGTTGGGTACTGTTGTAAGGGGGTGTGGTGTACTGTAGGAAGTGGTTCATGTTCGAGGGACGGGAGGAATAAGTTCGGCACAAGGGCATAGTGAAATGTCGGGCAGCCTGTGAAGTTATTGAATATTGCAGATTGCAGATTGCGTGCCGAGTTGCACAGTGTGCAATGTAGTACTCACTTTGTGTCAATTTGCAACATTGCAACAACCACAACATGCATCTGTTATCGTGATTTATTATTCGTTGCTAGGGACTTGACTAAAATGTCATTTTTTAAACTAACGCATGACCCCAAAGAGACTTTTACCTGACAGCACATGACTTCAGTTGACTTCTCCATTTTACTGAGCATGATACTCTGTGTCGCCCATCGCAGTGAGACCCATAGATCCAATCGTTGGGCCTACTGTACATTATTTTTTTCTGAGTATATACTGGGTGACACTAGATGATTTACATAATGTCATGAGAAGCTTATGATATGGCAACTTGGTAGCCATATGATGGTGGTCTGTAATCAGCTGACAACTTCGCGGGAAGGACTCGGACTCATCCCACAATAGGTGCTAGTAGTAGTATGTTTGTGAAACAAGTTTTACCACAGCAGTTCATTCCACTGGCATTAGCTGCAGTGAGAGCCATCTTCTGATTGAACAGTGCCTGGGGCAAATGGTTTCTTTCATTTCTTCATTTGATCACCAGTTTTTGTATGCCAGCTTCCTATATTGTCGTGGTTGAAGCCTGTGGTGCTATGTTGCTGTCAACTTGTAGCTATACTAGTATACCCTTTACTAGCTACCCAAAATTTTATGACACTACCCTGAGTTGCGCATGATAATGATGAGTTGTCATAGCTACAAGAAAATGCCGGAAGCTCAACAAGCCCTTCTCATCCCAACATGACCCCACTCACACCCACCATGTAGACAATTAGCGGCGTCATATTCATGCCTGAATGTGAAAGCGCAGATGAGCAGGAGGGAACAACATACGGATGGCATGTTAACAAGGACTTACCAATATAGAATGGCATCTACTGAAGGGGCAAGTCCCGGAGGTTTTAGCATTCGGGGCAAACAAACCAATCGCCGTCGGGATATATTTCAGGAAGGCAGCCCAACAAATCCCTTTGCTGATGCATGACACAAAAGTGTTGCAGACAGCACATGACCAAACATATCCTCCTTGTCAACAAAATGAGCATGGCTAAAGTGATGAAATGTTACAACATATCTATCAAATGAAAAAGCTGCTACATACATTGTTGACCTTCCCTTCTGAAGTGGCTGAAAGGGAGAATCATTGGTTAGTTAAAAGAAATATATCCAAGATACAGTCAAGGCAGTGACCAATATTCATATCATGGATGAGATGTGGTCATGGCAGCAGCCAATATCCACAGAAAAAGTGGTGTAGCTACATAAAAAATGATGTGGGACATACCAGCTGCAGTGCCGAGGGATGGCGCTCGCGCCCTGGCTCTTGGGGTGCTTGAGAAGGGCTGGGGAGGTCAAGGGCTTGAGTGCCAGCGCTGATTCAAAATTGCTGATCTGGGTTCGACTGGTTCACATGCTTCAGGTGGTTGGAGGCACGAACAGTGTAAGGCTGGCCTCCAGCCTCTTGCTCCATCTGCTCATTGGCCCTCTCGCACTTCCGCTTCACATGGCTTCCCATCTCACCGCTGCGGTATGTCTTACCCACTGTTTAACCTCACCCGGTGGGTCAGCTGCCCTGAAGAGGAATCTCCTGGCATCTGCTGAGGGTTGGGGGAAGTGGGCCAATTGAGGGGAGATCCAATGAAGTTGGCTGTTCAGCAGGCGAAGGAGGGGCTGTAGGCTTGGGTGAGGCGAGGTGCTAAATAGATGGGAGCCAATTTCCTGCCGGCTGAATGGCCAAGTAGCACCTCCCATTCAATACCTAATGCCAACACAGGCTCAAATTTGAATGACGCCTCGGGGACACTGATGGAGTTGGGCCAATGTTGGCCAACCAGTCTAGCCTTTGCCAATGCCTATCAGCCTGATTTGCATCATGGGAGAAACATCCCTACCTTTTTTCCATCTAAATCATCCTCTTCAGGGTCGACTGAAGTAGACAGTACATATCCTGTTCAACCAGGGGTGCCAAGGGTGATCCAAAGGTAAAATTGAGTGACGACAAGGCAGGTGACAAAAGTCAGACCTGCAGAAGACGGATAAGGCGAGGAGTCTTTCACTGTGATGGTTGGCACTAGTACTAGTACTTGGATAGGGTTATCATGATTAGCTAGGGTTTTGAATCTGGATAAATTTGACGTTGTTTAGGCCTAGCATGACCCTAGACAGGTGCCAGGAGGCCTGAGCAGTGGAGGTAAGCACCCACTACCCCCTTATTCCCACCACATCACTACTGCCTCAAAACAGGTAATAGCACCTGCCACTACCACTGCTTGCCACTGTTCACAGGGTGGATTGTGGGTGGATGACGGGACTGAGATAGGGATGGAGATAACAGGCACAGGGACCATGCGATGAATGACAACAACAAGGGGAAAACGAGGGAAGGACAGGACGACAATGACCAACCGCCGCTACGAGCAACTGCTCACAGGATGGAGACAGGGAGCAGCGAGGCCAAGAACGATGGGAGAGGACATGGGCACAACAACAACAACAACAGGATGACAGGCACAACACTGCATTCCCCACAGCCACTGCGAGCAACTGCTCGCAGGGTGGACGGGGGGTGCGAGGACAGACAACAACAACAAAACGAGGACAGGAATAGGGACAGGGATGACGAGGTAGTACTACCACAGCACCCCCAACCACCGCTGTGAGCAGCTGCTCGTGGGGTGGAAACGGGGAGTAGTGGGGACAGGGGCAATGGGCAATGATGACTGGACAATGGGGATGAACCAGCACCCCCCACACCCCTAACTGCCGCTGCGAGCAACTGCTCATGAGGTGGAAAGGGCAGAAATGACGACGAGGAGAGGGAGTGGGCACAACGACAAGGGAGCAGCAATGACAACGGTAGCAGGATGGGGAAAACAGGGATGACGGCAGCCACATCACGACCCCCCCACGCAAAATGTGGGGGTGGTTTTTGGTTTTAATTAATATTGTTGCCCCTCTCCCCTCGCGTTTACGTCTGGGGGGGGGGGTTAGTTTTATGTATATAATTGTGTAGTACACCCTCGCGTTCATGTGAGGGAGATAAATTTTATTTATTTTCATTTAGTTTTAGATTGCTAATAGCGAAGGAATAGAAGGGGCTGATAGTTAATAAAAATAGAGACATAAATTAAATTTTTGACTTTGTGAACAACCTTCCTTTTTTGGATGTCAGTGTGGGGGAGAATAAGGGTACTTGGACGACAGAGAGAGGGAGCACAATGATGACAACAGGCACATGGAAACGACGATGAGTCGACGCATCCAGAACCATGGCATGACTCCCTCCCCGCATTTTGCATGGGGGCAGTAGGAATTATTTTTTTCAGGTTAATTAATGTTCAAGTTGCACTGCCCCCTCAAATGCGAGGGGGTTATTTTATTTATATACATAATAATGTAGTAGAGTACCTCTGAATACATAGGATTTTAAATACATAAGTTCTGAAACTTTGGCCTGGGGTAGCAGCAAAAACTGCCCCAGTTCTCCTGTTGATAGGTTGTGTCACCACCACCACCTACCCTGCCCATTACTAGCAACGACATCTACTCCAGCCTGAGGAAAACCCCCTGCTTGTCACCTATGTCTCCATTGCTTCTCATGCACCCTGGCCTGTGTCAGAGTGGACAATGTGCCATTAGTGGTTAAGATGTAGTGTATAAAATCTTTGCTCTGCTCAAACAACTGCATAATATGATCATATACCAATATAATACATTTGAAATTCTGTTTGTTCAAGCATCATTTCCTGAATATTTGCTACAAGTATCTGGTGTATTATCAGTAAATGATGGGTTTCAGGAGGAATTAGATGTAGCAGATAAAATCATCCCCTTTGCTTGAACATCTGTATAGAAGCATCAGTTCTTGAACATTTCCTACAAGCATGTGGGCGTATTGTCAGCAACTGATGGGTTTCAAGAAAACTGAGATGTAGAGGAAATCAGAGATAAAATCATTTCATCCACTTGAATAACTATATATTGTGATATACAAAGATCATATATTACAATTCTGTTAGTACAAGCACCAGTTCCTGAACCTTTCCTGACAGAATCGCAGCATCTGGTCAGTGAGTGACAAGTCTCAGGAACAATGACCACCTGTGGAATTGAACCACCACCACGAAAAATAGAAACTTAACACCCCATGTGTGAACCGCCCTATAACCTGGGCTTCATGGTTCACTGTGCACATTGGAGAGTTTCTAGATCTTGTGTCAGGTCTGGGGATAAGCATGAAAATTGAACTAGAGCCGTAAGGGTATCCGGAGTGCACCTGCTGCATCCACCCCCTGGTGCCCACACCGGTCCACTTCTGGCCTCTCACCCACCACTATGCCCCTAGGCAGATACTCACTTGTGGCTACATGAACTCCCTGGGTCTCTGATGCTGCCGATGACACCCCCCCTGCTCTCCACTGGGCTTGCCACAAATGTCAAACAAGTACAAAGCTTGACCACTCCAGGCAATTTGAAATATCTGCCGGCTCAAAATCTATGCGTTGCGACGGGGTTTTCTCATTCCTGCCTGCCTTCCCTATGTTCACCGTGCGAGAGACCTAGTGATTCTCCCAATACTACTGCGTCCCTATCAATCCTAATGACGACTAAAAGTCATGCTTCAAATGACGCTTCTGCTCATATCTCCATCCTCTCCGCACCGACTACCCAGGCTGATGGCATAACACAAGGCGACCCTGTGCCTGTGCATATCTCCACCCTCACTGCACCAGTTACTCAGGCTGATGGCATAACACAGGGTGACCCTGTGCCCCTTGCGCAGTTCTTGCATGTCACTTCTGTGTCGGCACCCGCCAGCCCCGTAACCCTCCCGTACCTCCTGCTGCACCTTCCTCAGCTCAATCTCTCCACCGTCAATCTAGCCGTACCCTCCAACGTGCCTCCTCGTCGACAGACAGCCTCATTGCATCCATCGCACCTGCCGAGAAAGGCAAGTCTAAGCTTGACGACACCCTCCCCCCTGCCATCCATGCCATACCACCTGTCACCACTGCCCCAGGAACGCCAAAAGAGACCCAGGCGGTTGCTATCAAGCGCATTGATGCTAACGTGGCCATTGTCACGGACAGCATCAGCTCCCTCGTCAGGTATGTCAACGAGAAAAGCGTGGAGGAGCTGCAAAGGCATGCCTCCCTCACACAGAATGTGGAGAACCTCCTCAGTGCTGTTGAGACCCTGCGTGACCCATCCCGTGCCACTGTCAACGCTGACACTCATGACACTACCATTCACGAGGATGTCAAAGCACTCATCTGTTCGAACAATGATGTGGTCAGTGCAATCATGGGCTTGCGTGAGGGTGTAAAGGTCAATGTGCAGTCAGTGGAGAGCCTTTGGGATTATGTTAGGAGTTTCACTACCGTGTCTACTGCTGCCCCTGGTGATGTCCTCATTCCTGCTGTGAAGCGATCACACACAGGTACCGAGATATCCACCCTTACTCCAGCTCCCATTACTGCCCCCTTCCCTGCTGTATCAGCGTATCCTGCAGTGCAAGGGTTTGCAACTGCACCCCCTCCCCTCAATGCTGCCATGCTCCCTCCTCCCCCTCCCCCTCCCCCTGCTGCTATTGCACCTCCCCAAGCACTCTCCCATAACACCCCCGATACTATCTCATTTGGTCCGGTTGCATGGGGACGCAACATTACTGCCGAGTTCAAGAACTTTCAGCTGGCTCTCCCTGGGGGAAGTAGCCTATGCACAAAAGATGTACAGGCTCACTCCCAAACAGGGGAGTTTATCTGTGTGACCTTCCCCTCGATGGGTGACATGGACCATTTCCTCCAATTATGGGAGATGGCCCGCCCCGCTATCTACTTATCTGTACGCGCTGCAAAAAATGGCTAAGGGCAGACAGCTTACTTACACATGACTTGATACCAGTGACTGATATGTCACGTACATGCTCGGACACTCTTCCGCATAACACTCCTTTGTTACATGCCACTTTACCACACACACTCTTGATGTGTAGTCCTCTGTGTATACCAAATTTACTACAGTCCCCTGTTGACTTCCGCAATATCCGAATTAAATGCTGGAACATCAAGGGGGATCTCCCTATTAAGCTTGCCTGCCCAGAATTTTGTAGGGAACTTTCTCACTATGAGATCAATCTCTTCCAAGAGACTCATCTCCATCCACAACAACATGATATTCTTTTTGTCCCAACACTCTATGAAGTTTTTGCACAGTCAAGACCTGCAAAGCGTAACTTTGGGAGGGCATGGGGAGGTGTGTTAGCTGTTGTGTCCTCAACACTGTCCCCACAATACCGGGAAGATCTATCAGGACCAGACTTCCAAGTTATTGTATTTCCTACCTTTGTTCTCTACAATATCTACCTGCTACCAACACAAAGCCCATGGGAACAGTGGACTGATATACACCCCTGCTAAATTCTGGAAAATTCACTGGTAGCAGCTGGGTTGCTCAACCTACCAATCTTCATCCTGGGAGATACAAATGGTCGAACAGGTTCTGCAACACCCTTCTCACATATGGGCCACTGGGTGTCTGCAGATGAAAGACTCAACACTTGGGGTCATTGGCTACTTAGACTGTGTATGGACTACTCTCTACATATTCTCAATGGACTGTCAACTGTAAATGGAGTGCACTCCTCCTTTACCTCCTTCCAACCAATGGGATCCTCTGTCATTGACTATGTTCTAGTAAATGATGCAGGGAAGCCAATGGTGGTGGACCTTTGTGTGTTGCCACATGACCCTGAATGGTCTGATCATGCTCCAATTGTGCTACAACTGAAATTACCATCATCAGTGGTTTGCCCAAAAACAGAAATTGCAAGGCGCCCACATAAACCCACTGTGCAATCTTTGCCACAGGACACAGAGTTGGACACCCTCCTGATTGAGGTTGTGGAGTCAAGGACCTCACAGACTGACAGGATCAAGAAGTTATATGGGCCTGTGTTCTTTGATACAAATCCAATCACAGTGTACACTGATGGCTCATGTATACACAATGGGGGCCCAAATGCTGCAGCAGGCTATGGAGTCTTCTGGGGGGATAATAACAAGGCAAACATGTCAGGTCGGGTACCTGGGAAGCAGACGAACCAACAAGCAGAATTGTTTGCAGTGCTGTCTGCCTTGCTGCATGCACAGCCAAGCCAATCATTGCACATCTACTCTGACTCATACTATGCTATCAAGTCCATTGTGTACTGGGCTGCTCACCAGTGTGCACAGGGGTGGAGATGTGAGAATGGAGATGTCTTGTCCAACCTTATAACTGTCATCCAACAACGGCCTGCAACTGTGTTTTTTACATGGGTCGAAGGTCACAGTGGGAACAAACACAATGAGGAAGCAGACAGACTTGCAAAACAAGGTGCTGCCCTTCCACCTCCCCCTGATCTCGTCCTCCCAGCTCATGAGCCACATGACTTTGCTGCAATGGGACTGTACCCCTTATCTATGACCAAAGTGCAGACAGATCTTCCTGAGTCACTACCCCCTGGTACAAACAAGGGTGTGCTGGCCAATGTGCCTGGCTCTGCCCATAGGAACCGAGAGAGGTGGAGGGTGCTACAGGAAAATAATCTGCAGTCACTCATAAATGCAGAGACAGAAGGTGAATTCTGGAGAGGTTTTAGAAAACTAGCAGACCAAAAGCCAACTGCCCCAGCTGTGTCACTTAACTCACTTAGAGCCACATTCATTTCTCGTATGAACCAACTTCACCCACTTCCCCTGGCCTTCAATGCCACCCGGTTGGAGTTGAACATGCTGCAGAATGCAAACATTCCAGAGCACACAGTTGACACTACCCCAGAGAAATTCTTTGACCGTCTGTTCACCAAGGCTGACATTGAATGGGCAAAAGAACGCATTGCAAGACATTCAAGTACAAGTGCCACTGGCATTGAGGGGATATCATACAATGACATTGAAGCCCTGGATAATGACCAGCTCCTTAATCTCCTAAACACTTGTCTGAAGAACAACAATGCATCATCTATTTGGTTCTCCACTGTTCTCACAGGGGTACTGAAGAGAGGAAAGCCCCCATCAAACCCCAATAGCTACAGAACTATTGGGCTTGAATGCTGCCTCCTTAAAGTCATGACACTGATGGTACACTATCGCCTCATAGAGTGGGAAAACTCCAAACGCATTATCCCTGACTCACAAAATGGATTCCGTGAGACCTATAGGACAAACAATAATGCATTTATCCTGCGATGTGCAATCGATAGGGCACAGAGCTTGGGAAAAACTCTCTATGTGGCATCAGTTGACATCACAAATGCATTCCCCTCTGTTGAACATGCTACTATGTGGGTAAAACTCACCCATATGGGTGCTGGAGGCAAAATATTTGACTGGATCCGAATGCTGTACCGTCAGATGTTCTATGTTGTGAGGTTGGGGGGCGAGATCTCTGAACCCTTCAAAGCACTCATAGGTATTCTGATTGGAGACCCTGCATCACCAACACTATGGAACCTGTATATGTCTGACTTTGTCATATCCATGGATCCAGATGATGTCATACTTGGTGGTGCCAGTGCATCCAACCTCGAACATGCAGATGACATTCTTCTTATGTCCTACTCTGCCAGGGGGTTACAATCAAAACTGAATGCAGTCCTCCTCTGGTGCAGCATGAACTTCATGTGCATCAATGCTATTAAGTCGTTCATTGCCATTTTTGGAACACTACCCTCCACCTTACCTATTTTTACACTAGGTGATAACATGGTGGATGTAGTGGAGAAAATTACCTATGTTGGCATCACCTTCCAGACGACTCACCCTAATATTTTTGCATCACACTACGGTACAAAAGCACGCAAAGCTTGAGTAATCGGCCATGTGATCATGGGTGTGGAGTCAATGATTGGTAACCTCCCCCCATTTGAAGCTCGCAAGCTATACATGGCAAGGATGGACCCACACCTCACTGGTGGGTGTGAAGTGGTACTTGACATTGACCATCAGGCAGATCAGCTGCTACATGTCCAGCACTCTTTCATCCACCGAATGTTAAGGGTCAACAAACGTGCTATGATTGCTCCACTCTTCACAGAGACAGCTATAAGTCCACTGCAGTATAGAAGAATTGACCTGGCACTACGCTACTTGGCATACCTTGTCTCTCTCCCCGCAAACCACCTGGCCCAAGCAGCAATGCTTGACTCATGCATGCTGTCAACCTCCAGCCACTCCTCATGGATAACTGATCTGCGGTTTGTTCTCCTCAACCTTCCGATATCCATCCCTGTCCCTGATCTGACACAGGTCAATGGGGATGGTATCAAGTTGCTTCAGAGTATTGTTGCTGCATCTATGAAGGATTGGCTGAACAAGGAGATGATGTCCCCAAAAATGTACTTGCTCCAAGGCCGACTGGAGCTCAAGAAGGACAAGGCCCCTGTCTCAAAGACCTTCCACTTCAGACACTACCTACAAGTCATGACTGTGTCACACAGAAAATCACTGACCCAGCTGCTACTCTCTGACCATGGACTGGCTGTTGAACAGCTGCGCCATATACATGAACCACATGTTCCTAGGGAACAGTGATTGTGTTGGTTCTGTCTAAATGCTGTTGAATCACCTGAGCATGCCCTGCTGGAATGCACTGCCTCCCACGAACTTGTCCAACTCTGCAATGCTTTTGTGCAGAGAATGCAGGTTGAGATGCCAGTCTTCCTGTCTGGGTTTGCTCCCCAAGGTGCTTTACTGTGCCTAAAGGCCCTTATCGCAAATAGAACAACCATTGCCCTGCTAGCAAAGTACACCCATGATGTCCTACAAATATTTGATGCTCATGCTATCTACAACCCCTTTCTGTAGTGTGATCCTTCAGCTCTCCAACTTGCCCTTCACTCTGCGGATAAAGTTGTACCAGTTTCCGTTGGTTGGTTTTCCTGTGCTTGGAGTGGCCTGGAGGCATAGGTAGATTGCTTGTGTCTATCTTAGAGAACCTTTGGAACCCAGCATTCCTGAATGGGACCTTGCCATGTAACTACTACTACTACTACTACTACTGGTGGTATAAAATTATTTCATTTGCTAGAAAAATTGCATGTTCCTATATAATAATATCATACACTGCAATTCTGTCCATAAGAGTGTCAGTGTCTGACCCCTCTTCACATTTAGTTTATGATATGGCAAGGCCAGATAAAATCTTATCTACTGATTGCGGAGTGCTAATTGTTGATCAAATCTGTCTAGTCATACCGGACCCCTGCCGATTTCCAGGCTCATGTCCTGACTCTGTGGCTGCCGTGAAGAAATCAAGTTTTTTCAAGTTGGAAAAAGAGAGAGAAAAGAGAGAAAAGAGAGGGCTTTATCATACCATACTACAGCTGAAATCTCAATTTTTACTGTGTGAAACCTGTCCCCGGACTTCGAGCGAGCGCTGGCCCAACTGCTTTCAACTTGATTCCACTGATCCGGATTGTCCCCACGTCCTGAGTCCAGATAGGAAATCATCTCCGTATGGAGTCAGGACCTGGCCAATCAAATTCAAGATGCGAACGTGTGGTAAACACACGCTGCCTCAAAGACTCTGACCTGTATCGCAGACGAGAGAATTTCTCTTTGCTTTCCCTGAGTACCTGCTGTAATCCTCTCTGTCACGGGCAAACCTGCCATATTTCATCGTGTATCCGCTCTGCCGGGCCAATCTGCGTCCTTCCGCTGCGCTTATCCTCCTTCGATCATGCAAGGTGTTTCAACGTCGGTTCAACCGAACTTCAACAAGCTGGATTTGGAACGTAGGTTGGAATGAGGGTGGAAAAGCTTAGTTCAGTGGCAGAGTGCTTGAGGCACTCATGTTTCACCGTGTGTTTTGATGGTTTTTGATCATCTTGCGTTGTAACCCGTTGCGCGGGCGTATCAAGCCTGTCATCATCATTAACAAGGTCGACCGCGCCCTTCTTGAACTTCAAGTGGACAAGGAATCCCTTTACCAATCTTTCCAATGCACCATTGAAAGCGTGAACGTCATCGTCTCGACTTATCACGATGCCGCTCTCGGCGATCTTACCATCCCCAGTAAAATTCCTATTGACTACACTATCTATCATGCATGACTCGAACCCTGCCCTGCCTCAAGTAATGTGATGCGACGCTTCACCTCCGCCTCCGACAACCTTACCTTCTTTGTACCTACTAACGGTGGATGGTTGCATCTGCACCACACTCGGTTTATGCGGCCATTACACTCGAAACAATGCTTACACAATGCCTGAACACAGAGGGCACATCTAATGCTCTCCTTTCTGACCGGTATCGTCGTTGATGCTGGATGAGAAAATGTAAGTGCCAAAGTGCTTGCTGGCTGTGCAGAATCAAACAAAAGCACCATCTAGTGGTGCTCCGAGGTTCTTGGTGCAGGAGGTTCCTGTGCTCGTCCTCCATCCCCGGCTGCAACGTTGGCCTCGCAGGTGAGACTCGGGCATGGGGCTTCGGGCGTGTCGTGCTCTGCTGCCTCCTCGTGCTCTGCCGTACCCTCATTATGCGGCATGGGTGATGATCGGCCAACACAATCAATGTGCGTATCAATGTTCATGAAGTCTATCCGATGTGAGCCGAGAGGACTACTTGATCAAGAAATTTACTTACCTTTCTCATTGTAACAGTGATCTTTTTCACCAGCTAGTAATTCAGGAGGTAATTGGGCAGGTAATGTGGTTGTGGTGTTATCATTGGTAAGGAGGTCCCGGAATGGCTTGAGAGTTGAGCGCTCTGACTTCCATCGAAGGATTCACTTATGGTGTCGCTCGAGCTGTGACGGAAGCTTGTAGTAGAGTTGTTTGTTGGAATCCACCTCGGTGCGATCCTGTTTTTCAACCTCAGAGTTCCAGAAGACAGCAAATTTGTCAAAGTCAACTGTTTTATTTGCTTCGTGAGTGGGATAAATCTTCTTTGTATTCTGGCGAATCTGTGTGTCATGAATATGCTGCTTGAATTTGACATATTCAGCAATGGTATGAACTGGGGTGATTGGATGCAGGCTACACTGCCGCAGCTGAAGATAACGATATCGGTTCACTGACTTTGTAGACAGTTGAGTAAGCATTTCAACTGGTAAATCCCGGTGATATGGAGTGCCAGTGATTCGGCGAGGAGGAAGAATTGTTATGTTGTATTTTTCAGCAAGCTGAGAGGAGAGTGGAACAATTCCAAAAGTTTCTGCAGTTGCAATCCGTGTTCTGAGAACATGAGGTGCAGGAAAAGATGATGTAGTGCCGGTTTCAATGGCAAGCTCGACAATCCTGTCCATTGTCCAAAGATCGAAGTGGTGACAGTATTTCTTGCCTGTTCTGTTGCGGTACCCAACCTATTGAGTAGTAATTAGAATATCCTCTGGCATAGAAATGAAAAGAAAAAGATACCATGCAGTTGCGACGCAAAATCCAATTTAGTAGCAGACATTCCGCCAGCTCTGGTGAAGCCTGGAGAGATCCAAAAACACGGCGAACAGTCATATGAACCCCTCCCTCAACAGAGTTTGTTCCTCAAATAGTGCGATAGATATAAAGACCATCCTTGTCCTTGCCCATCCTGAAGTAGAGTGCTATATCAGATGGGTCTGAAAGGTAACCTAGAGTTGCTGTTTCAACCAAGCGGTCAGCCATCTCACGGGCATCCTTGGAGAAAAATGGCTTCTTGTGACCATTTGCAGTGCATACAATACCCTTATATCCATCAAATAGCAATCGAAGGCGCTGTGCAAGGATTTCTCGAGGTGGAATAAGTCTTCTTATCTGGCGGTTAACTGAGGAAGCCTTTGCCCGCTTGGCATAGTCCCAACTAATGCCCTTTGCATCTAGTACAGCACGAACCCGGGCTTCATCATCTTTGTCATGGATAAATATTGCTTCAGAAAAGTCATGGGAAAAGGATTCAAAAGCTGAGTGTATTTTTGGGAGAAGTCGGAGGAGGCGATCCATGAAGTGAAATGCATCATCAAGTACACGTGTTGGTTTCTTGATTGTGTCAGCTTCAGGAACAGGCCCTGGTATTGCTTGGTCCATCTATTGGGAATGAGTTAGCAATCAGATAATACTTATCCTAAATTTTATTCACCTCCTCACCAAGACAATCACTTGCCAATTCAAATCCACCACTATCATTCTCATCATCATCTGTATCTTGATTCCAAGTTGCACCATCCACTGGAATAGATAGTGTCAATGGTGACTCCTGGCCAGCATATGGTGAAAGTGGAGCTGGATCCCCAAGTATGTGTTGGGTAGATGAGGCTAAGATGGGTGGAGTCTTGTTTCTTGTTTGAAGTGTAGAAGTAGTGACCACGGCCTGTGCACCATGATCAAAAATCCATTGGATGCATTGGGAATGAAGGCTATGGATGCATCCAGGTGTAAGAACTTTGGTCAACTTGATGAGGGAGCGTGTCGGAGAGATATTAATCTGCCGGAGTCCACCATTGTTGTCATCAATTACCTTGATGAACTTTGGATGAGGCCAGATAAGGTGACCTTCTGCAACAGGCTTGTTTCCTTGAAAGAGTGTAACAAGATGGCCATCCGTTTGTGTCTGAAAGGGTACCAAAGGAAGTCCAACAGAGTTGAGATTGCTAAGAGAGCAATAAACCTGCCAGATAGCTTCAATGTGAGTATGGAGCTGCTGGATATAGCTGGTAGAGTCCCAACTCAGAGATGAGGTGGGAGGTGAGAATGACTTCTTGAGAACTGTTCCGACCAGAACATGAAGAGAAGGGAAAGCATCACGAATGGCGCCTTTCAACTTTGCATGCTGACCGAGTTCAATGACTGCAGGATTTTATTTAATAGAGTTTCTGATGTCCGCATCATTGTATATGGCTGCAATATCATGAAGACTTTGCTTAACATTGCATCCTAATTTGATGATTGAGTTACTGGTCAAGATCGTGCGAAGCAACTGTGGAAAGTGTGCCTGTATTGCAAATTCTGTCGTCTAAATATAATTTATCAGTACTTGTCCAAATAAAAAATATAATATTACCCTGAAAACAATGTTACTACTTGGTGTTCGCAGTTGAATGGCATCAATTTCTGCACCAGTGTTTGATTGGATTGTAATGGCAATAACATGAAGTTGAGATGGCAAAGCATTTGCCTTCTCGAGAATATCATCACAGAGTGAATCCATCAAAAAAGTATCATTTGTGAATTGGGTGGTGATTTTGTTGTCTGAGCACTGAAACGGTGGTAGATCTGTGAAGAGCGTAACATGCTCAACATCTTGTGTTAAGGACGGAGTGATTGTTTCATGAAATCCTTGCTCGCCTACAGAATTCAATAAACAAGAAACAAAAGTTAACAAAACACTGACTTTGTGGACTGTCAGTGTAGATAAGACTACATGCAGGATGGCCGTTCTCTTCAAGCCCCTTTGCTACACCCTTGAGCTGATCAACAACAAAGGCTAGTGACTTTGAGGGAACCATAGAGAGTGAGCGGATCTCCTCAAAGTGATTGACGTTGGTATATGAAGCCTCATGGATGTGTTGACCCTTGAGTCCACCCATATATTTCAGATACTGTAAAGAGTTAGTATGAGAGTCATCTGATCATATTAGAAACATACGTCAAAGGTATGATCAACCTTCATTACATTTGCCGGTAAACAGGCTTGGGCCCGTTCGATAAAAACTCGATGGGCACCAACCCAGTCTGTGAACATGGCTTTAAGGTACTGGACAGATGGGGGTGATGCAGCATATCGTAGTTTATCAGTAAAGGTGGAGAAAGATGGTATCTGCAGAGCACCATACAGGCCGTAATAGTGTGCAGCATCAAGATACATAAGCTCAAGCTCTGCATGGTGCTTACGCTGCAGCTCAGCCATCATTTCTGAGAACGGAGATGGTCCAAACCGAGTTGCAAATGTCTTGCACATCTGTGACATGACACCCTTATCAATGGCACCACATCCACTGATGTACGCTTAAAATATATCTTCAGTCTTTGACTGTCGAACTGAATAATTTACTTACCAGGAAAGGCCATCACAACCCAATGTGGGAGTTGTGCAATGATGTGCAGATCAGTACCCTGCCAACTTTTTCCACATCCGGGACTATCTCGACGGCTCGCCTTGCATAAAAAGCGGTTTGTTAGAAGCCAATAGTCAGTCGGGAAGCACTTGACACATCTTGCAATGGGCTTATCATTATAACCTAGAGGAAACAAATAAGAACTGGTTACAGAACTGTAAGAACATTGTATTGTACCATTCTTTGTTAGATGACCACCACAAGTGCATTTGAAATAGTCAGGTGCACCAGGCAGAAAGGGAGGAAGCCAAACAAAGATATCTCGAGCACAGAGACGATCTGGTTGTAACCCCTTGGAAGCAGCATCATGGAGTGTGAAGACGGCATGTTTGGCTCAGTAAAAAAAGTCGCCCCGTCGGTAGCAATCTGGTTGGTTGTGCAATTCGATTTGTTTCTTGATATCTTGAAGCGCAGCATGGAGATGTTGGTGGATAGCAGACTCAATCCGAACCTCAGATGATTCAGTCTCTACTGCCGCAACAGCTGCAGCATCCTCCGTCGAGTCAAAAATCTCATCAGCGAGGCTATCATCGATGAAATGTGCACTGGTTGCAATATCTGCATGTTCATCATGGTCATGTATGAATGAGAGCTCGTCTTGAAGCTGGGTGTATGCTGCCGTTGACAGGTGAACACCGTTGCATTCGCCCGACACATCTAGATAACACATTCCAGATCATCAACACATATCGCATATCTATTCTCGGTGTGACAACGTACCAGGTTCCCTCTGCAAGCCACCATTTGAGTTACTCGATTCCAGTCCATCTTCAAGTCGCGACACGCTATCGAAAGGCATTGGATTCACTCCGGCAGTAGATTGCTCCATTGGTGCCACAGGCGTTACATGATGCATTCCAAGCCGTGGTGCGAAGAAGCCTGCCGTTGGGAACGACGAGTGCTTGGCAGCTGCTGATGGCCCAGCTGATGGCTCGGCATGGTGTATGGGATCGACGGGGGATATGACAACCGTTGATGCTGCCTGAGATCCCTCCACGGATGGTGTTGGCAGTTTCCTCTTTTTGCGGCCTGCATTTGCGCGCGAACCACCCCAATTGGTGTTTCGGGGATGTTTACCAGATTTGGTCAATGGCGGCGTGTTCGACGTTCGCGTATCATTCATCACAGAGAAGCTACTCGTAACAGGCAATTCGACGAGGAACCTGGCGGCAATCCGTTCATTTTCCTCTCTCACGGTTTCTCCGAGTGGCTGTGCGTCCTGACTCCAAATCGGGAGTCAGGCGACCACAGAAATGTGACATGAGCCGATTTCCAGATGGGCACTCACATACAAATACGTTCTTTGCTTTATGTCATTGTCAATGTCAGGTGGCCACGTTTGGGAAGGTGTTACATCCTCTGATTTGGTTCCTGGTTCTGTAGTTTGTGCCGTCACCATGCACTGAGAATTTTGAATGCCCTATAGAGAACTCGGACTTGCCTTGCGAAGCACTGGCCCTCTAGCCCAAGTGAAGTTACTACTCTGATTCGAACGATACGAGAGGCTGGTTTACGAGCACCCGGACTTCCCCCGCTTTTCCAGATCATCTGACTTCCGGGCTGTCAAGAACGACCCTGGCACGACTGAAGGTCTTCTCAGCGCCTTGAGCGTACTCACACACGATGTTTCGAATCACGACCACTCTCTTTGTTTTCTCTATCCTCAGTCTATTCCAACTTGAACTCGTCGCGGCATTCCCAGTGCTCTCGCTTGACAGCCGATTCGATGCACTCGATCGTAGGACGCAGCCGTTCTTCCCAGACTCGCCTGCTTCATGTCCTATCTGCGCTCAGGTAAGTTTAGTATACGTCAAGTATATTGCTCTGGAACAGTTTTTCCTTGGTAAGTCTGCAATCCGATAGTGGTTCACGATGCTGGCCTAATCTAATGATTTACCCAAGTCTCTACCAAATATCTCGATCCTAGATTGACTTGTTACAGGACTACAGCAACATCAACAGCTGCGCTGAAGGCGCTCCTTTGTTCGCAAACTTCAGCATGGTTCGCCAGCACTTCCACTCATCCGAGTATACATATTTTCTCACCACACCATAGATCATCTTTAACCCGGGCGCTTTCATCGACGTCATCAAATGCTCATGCACCGACACCTTTCAATCCGTGTTCCCGCAGTGCGTTGACTGGTATGTCTCCCCTTTTTTCCATCCTGACACCTTGTGTTCATGTATCCCATATTTCAGTTTCATCAGGACTAACCAATCCGACATTCTCAACGCGCCCAATCTGCCGAGTATCGTGGATAACATACGTCGGGTCTGTGCTCTCCAGAGCACACTCCTAGGCAATGTCACGGAATCAAACGCGAATGGTGCGACGTCGGGTTTCGTTATAAATCACAAAGTGGTGTTTGGGGCTGTACTTGCCACGGCACTTGTGGTAGTCTCAGTCGGTAATTTGGGGTTCTAGGTCTTGAGGGACATATTTATCTTTAATGATCTGTTGACGATATTAATGACTTGTAACGATTGTAACGAGCTGTCCATGAATGAATGAGTTTTCTGTCCCATTCACTATGATGATCGAACATCAAACTGACAAACTGACATCAGTCTAGCACTTCATCGCACTGAGCCAGGCAGGTCTATCGCTCTATTAACTAGAATAAATAATTTACAGGAGCAGGCTTTAGTACTAGCTATCAAATACAAAATTAAGGCAACGATTGTTAAATGACCGTCACCGTATAGTGCACTTATCAAACGCACTCTCCCGTGCCACGTCCTCCCTCTTGCCCCAGACCTGCCACATCTTAATCGTCTCCTCCTTCGGGCACACCGTGAACACGCTCTGTCCATCAGGGCCCAAACAGCTGTGCGTCACAGGCCCAAAATGCGCCATCGTGAGATGCAGCAGCCGTTTCCCGGAAGGGTACTCATGCACCGCGATGGAATTTGTTAGAGGCGTGGACTGGGTTTTAGGGGATGGCGGGGTGGTGGATGAGGATGACGCTAGTGTGGATAAACGTGTTGATGATGGTTTTCTGGGGAGGGAAGGAGGCTCGAAGGAGGGTCCATGTGTACTAAGGAGTTCCTTGCAGTGCGGTGACCAGTGGAGGGATAGGACAGAGGTGTTAAGGGGGAGGGTGAGTAGGGGTGAAGGGGACGATTTGGCAGATGAAGAACTCCAGACGCGGATTGTCCCTTCAGGAAAGATACTCCCTGTCGCGAGCAAGTCAGGCTTCCAGGGACACCAAGCCAAAGCCTATCAAGAAGTGACCATTAGTCACCCACACCAGGGAGTGAAATAAACAGCACCTTCACTGGTCCACGATGCCTCAACTTTGGGCCATGTGTGTCATCGTCCAGAAGCTGCTTCCCAGCCCTCTTGTCCCAAACATGCACGATCCCCAAATCGTCCCCACTCGCAAACAGTGACCCGTCCATACTCCACTTGACCCCCAACACCTTACCCTTATGCGCCGACACCCGCCTCGCGTTCGTCTTCTTCCGGACATCAAACAACGAAATAGTCCCATCATGCGAGCCCACCGCTAGTAAATCCTCACTCCAGCTTAACCCACCCACGCCCGTCTCATGATCCTCACGCCACATACGCATAAACTTCCCCGCACCTCCCTGGTACCCTGCATCCCAAACCTGTACAACTCCTGTAGTACTTCCCGACGCAAAAAAGTTCTCCCTGCCTTCTCCTGCCCATTCAATCGCATGCACCCTCCCCGCATTGCTCACCTGGAGCTTGCACAGATGAAAAACCAGCCGATTGTTAAAATCCTGATAGAATATATCATTCCCGCATGCCACTGCGATCATATTGCGCTTCGACCATGTGATCGGGCATGCGTATTGGTCGTCATTGATTCCGGGACCGTCTAGCGTTAGAGTGCATTGTTTGCATTTCCCCAGGTTTTCGGTGACGGATGTTGGACGTGGTCGTGGTGGAGTGTTGAAGAGGGACGAAGCGCTGCGGCGTAAAAGATTGACTGTGTTCGTCTCATCGCGAGTGCCAAAGGGGATGTTTCCTTGGTGCTCCTTGTCTTTGAAGTTGAAAACACGGTCGTCCGTCAACCCGAATTGGCGGCTAATGCGTTTGGTACGAGGCGTGACGTTGAGGGGTATGGCACTTTTTGGACGAATGGGGATGAAGCGGTCTACCTTGGAAGAGAAAAGGATTGAGTGGCAGAGAACAATCAGTGGCAAGGAACGACGCGCACTGAATGTGCCACTGGAGTGAGGTTACTGGTTCCTCCGAGCTCAGAATCCGCCTCCCCTTCAAGATCGAGCAGCATGGAGGTGCGTCTCCGCTTTGCAGAGGAGAAGTTTGGTACAGAGGCATGGGGCGAGGCACGTTTCCTTGGTGGCAGAGGAGTTTCGGTTGTCCACTCGCGGTTATTACTTGTTGCAAACACCAGTCAGTGACACCACACGGGAAAGGATAGGGCCACGGTACGTACGAGGTCATTTTCTACTAGCTGTCGGGGGTGGTACGGTGGTGGGAGCAAGAAAGGTGAGTGAAGTCGAGGACAAGTTCATCTTTAACTCATGTGATGGTTCTTTGTCGTGTTGTTGGCATGTGACTATGAAGAGGTCAATCACATGATCAGGGTCATGAACCACAAAGCAGGCTATAGAGATAGAAGGAAAACCTCAACAAAATAAATAACTACAAGGGAGAACAAAGCAATAACGTCAACCTAACTACCGAATCATAGACCCAAAGAAACTAGGTTGCCTCTTGACTTCCTTCCTCTTCGTCCACACATCACATACATTAATCTTTCCCTCCTCTGGCACCGCCAACACCAGCCTCGTCCCACTCGCACTCAACACGCTGCACCCAATCGGCTTGTCCGCTATATTCAGCGTCGTCACGTGCCGAAGATACGGGTAAGAGTGAACCGCGATGGAGTTGGATATGCTCACTTTCGATCGAATCGGAGGGGTTGGAGAGACTTCGGTCTCTGGAGAAGCACCATGTGTGCTGAGAAGCTCTTTGCAGTGAGGGGAGAAATGGAGTCCTGTGATGGGCGCGCCGAGCTCAAGTTTACCTGGGACAGTGGCGTTGGAATGCGGAGAGGAGGCGTTGACGGTCCATAGTTGGATTGCCCCCTCTACGTCGCCGGACGCAAGTAACTTTGGCTGCCATGGACACCACGCCAGAGCCTTAAGACGGGTATCTGAGAAGGACAATAAAAGAAAAGAAGTAAAGACCCACCGAAACCGCACCACCATGCTGCATTT